>CACRXP010001365.1:24209-55351 GCA_902702965.1 Spirometra erinaceieuropaei
TTTAATGGCCGACATTCGCGTCGTTAATTGTTGCAATTTCAGCCGGTGTGTTGGATGTTGGTGTGATCATTGCTTAACCAACTGACGCACCGACCCTGACGTTGGGAACGATGTTCACCTGTGCGTTTCCAGCGTGGCTAATTATCCCGTCTAGGCAAAGTCTCAGCACCGAGTAAAGAAGGGGAAAATCGATGCACTTGCTAATATACTGAGGGCCAGTGAATCATGACTCAAGCGCTCGCGAACCACACGTTTGTCAAATCTAGCGAGAATTTCGGCCTCGTCGAATTTGAATGTGTGGTCGGATCTCGTCGAATGAACGACAGCAAGAGAGCTGGCGTCATTTCTCCGCACTGCTGCAGGGTGTTTGACCATTCGCGTTCGGAGCTGTCTTCCAGTTTCTTCGACGTAGTTGCTTTGTCTGCAACTGCAACAGATCCACTAAACGACTCCAGAAGTTTCAGCCGTGGCAGCAGGTATTTCGCCTTCATTACCTGACGCCTGATGGTTGTCTGCGGTCTGTGTGCAACTCCAACCCCACGTGGTGCGAGAAGGCGGCCGACAGCTTCCAAAACGTCCTTGACAAACGGAAGCGCCCGCCAAGATTTGGTGTCCGTGCGGTTAGGCTTTTCGTCCCTTTTGCGTATGCACCGGTTGACGAAGTTGCGCGGGTAGCCATTGGCTTTGAATACACGTCGGAGTTATTGTAGTTCGGCAATTTTGTTTTCCGGCTCACTGCAGAACGTTTCGACACGCCGATAGAGCGTCCTTACACGACTGCGTTTGTGGCTGATTGGGTGGTTGCTGTTGAAGTTCAGTACTTGCATCGTATTTATCGCTTTCCTGAACACTTTGGTCTTTAGACCACCACAATCTTTGCGGCATACGAGGACATCCAGGAAGGCCAGCTGGTTGTTCTCTTCCTCCACCATCGTAAATTGTATGTCCGGGACGACCGCATTCAGACGTTCCTTGAATGTCAGCGGTTGATCCCGATCGATAACGACGAAGGTATCATCCACATACCGGGCCCAGAACTCCGGTTTGTGGTGTTGGAAGATCAGCGACTCTAACCGTTGCAGGACCGCCTCGGCGATGAATCCCGAAATCGGCGAACCCATTGGTGTGCCCTTCACCTGTTCGTAGATTGTCCCTTCGAACGTGAAGTACGTCCTGAGACAGAGCTGAAGGAGCTGGAGGACTTGGGCGTTTCCAAGACGATTCTCAGCTTTTGTCCCAGCGATCGTGTCTCCTTCTTCAAGACTACTTCCTGGGACTCGTCTCTTCGCTTCTATTAGAAATGGCTATCTCAGTCCACCTTGTCTTTGTCGGTAACGTTATTCTGCCTATATTGCGCGCCGCTGGCTGGGCGCTAGAGAAAGCCCCAAGGCGCATTTCCGATCGCGACCAGCGATATGTACTGTCCGAAGCACGGCATGCATGTGTTACAGATGAGTCATACACGACAGACTCCGGCATCTCCGTTGTCAATACTGAATCTCAGTGGGTGATAAGTCAGAAGCCGGCTACATCAAACCCAACTACGAATTCGGGGGTTCTTTCTGCAAGTTTTAACACCAAATCGAACAGACTACTCTCTGGCCTTCCCACTACCACTTTTGACTGCGAATGGGAACCTGCTTGCAATGGACTTTCGAATGCCACAATTTGAAGTTTATATATACTGGACAGATGATGAGAAATTAGCTTAGGAAAATTGCGGATAATCATTTTGATTCTGCGATAGCTACCGCCAAAGCATGGACATGTGTTGGAATACAAAGACTGGAGGCAGGAGATCATGGGACAAGAAGAAAGCTATAATTGAAAAGGCGCGATCTGAAGTAGCATAGGTAGTATATTCACAATTCGGTCGATAGAAAATTAAAAGGGCACAGTGAAGATGGATTAAGGTCTAGGTGGCGGAGGACGACGACGTATAACTCTGGGTAGGCGTCCTCGTAGGGCTCTACTGATGCGTTCACGAACTCGTCTCCACCAGCCGGCAGCCGTGAGTGGATTTGCTGCAGGCACTGGCTCATCCACTGCTTCTTCTACTTCTTCCTCTTCCTTCTCTTCCACGTCCTCGAGGTCATATTGCTCGTCATCCTCGTCCCCTCTCTGGAGGGTTACCTCTTTTAGGCCATCTGGCCAAATCCTCTCTCTGACAGTTGCTTGTGTGGTGTGCAAATTCAACAGGAGGATGAGGAAGATTACGAGGAGAAGATGAAGCTGTAGTTGTAGTCGTGGTAGTCAATGATTTGCAGACATGTTCGTTGTTGTTATGACCCGCCTGGTACGTGAAATCCCCTGGAGCGTGTATGCGTTCGACCCTGGTCCCCAATATCAAGGCAGTAGACAAGAACACACGGCTGACCACAGAAAGTGTATTAGGAACACACTGCAAGTCACGTCTAGCAAAGGGTGACGCATATTTATCACACGCTAGCGTGGTTCGCCGGCATTCGGTCCAATGACCTTCGGGAAGAGGGGAGTAGCCAATGGGAAAGCGCCTGATTGAGATGACAGCGCTGTAGAGAGAGAGCAAACGCACGTGATCTCCATTGATTGGTTTGCTCTTGTTTTTGGGAGTGTAGGCACTCCCAACACCTCCCCTCCAAGTAGGTCAGTACCGCTTCTGGCGTGGGTTGACCTGCATCAGCCGTGTTGACCGGCGCACGCGGTTGGTCCGGCGTCTTAGTTGTGGTTTGTTGTCTGGAGACCCGGGGGCAGTGACTGATACCGAAGGCGATGCATCCGAAGGAGGCGCAGCAGTGGGCTCGGGGACGGACCGATCTGCCGGAATGGCGAAGGTATCCAGTAGGATGTCAAGAGAGAGTGACGGCGCCGAATCGAGCCCAGTTGTGTTACTGCAATGTCGCCGTCGGATCTGGTTGTGGTGGCGAACCCAGATGTCATCACCAACGTCGACGTCAAACAACATACTGCCTCTGTGCGATACTACGGTTGCTTCAATCCAGTCTGGGAACCCCGCTCGATAATCACGAACGAAGACAGGTGTTCCGATGGAGAGCTTGCTGCGAGAAACTGGAGAAGTCTGCGCGGGCTGAGCACCGGTAGGGACGAGGGCATGAAACGTTGTACGCAGTTTTCGGCCCATCAACGCTTCGGCAGGAGAAACGCCACCAGGGGACGCCGGGTTCGGTGTTGTCCTGTAGGAAAACAGGAATGCCTGGACTATCTCGTCCGTGGTCCCCTCCCCACGAGCTTTCAAGAGGGCTCTCTTAAACGTGTCGACAAAACGCTCAGTCTGACCGTTAGACTGTGGATGGTAGGGCGGGGAGCGAAGGTGCTGGATGTTGTGCTGGCGGCAGAAATCCTCAAATGTCGACGAAGTAAACTGAGAGCCATTGTCTGAAACCAGAACTTCCGGTAAGCCATGTTGGCTAAAGATGCGTCGTAGGAAGGCGATGGTGGCAGATGCGGTCGCTGGATTCAGTGGAGCAATCTCGGGCCATTTCGAGTAGGCGTCAACCAAGATTAGGTAGGAGACTCCGTTAAGTGGGCCAGCGAAGTCGATGTGCACGCGTGACCAAGGCCTCTCTGGTGGTTCCCAGGGTACTGGCGGTTGACGAGGCGGCATCTTGGCAGCTTGCTGACATCGAGAACAGCGTCGAACCAGGTCGTCGATGTCGCCGTCGATACTCGGCCAGTAGGCAAAACTGCGAGCAATAGACTTCATCCGGCTGGTACCAGGATGAGCCGCATGGAACTGGCGTAGTACAGTGGGCCGAAGGGAAGATGGGATCACCACACGGTCCGCAAACATGAGGCAGGAGTCAACCACAGATAGCGATGCTCGGCGGAGGAAGAGCTGACGAAGATCGCCAGCGAGAGCAGTGGTTGGCCAGCAGGTCTGCACGTAGGTGATGGCCTGACGGAGGACAGGATCCTGTTCAGTAGCATGCCGGATGTCCGCGGCAGTGACAGGGATACCTCGTATGGCGTCTGATAGCTGACGGCGCACATCGTCCTCAATCGAAATAGCGACAATCACGGTATCTTCCTCCGGTTCCTGCTGATTGCTGATGAGGCGAGAAAGGGCGTCAGCCTGACCAAAGTCTGTAGTGCGACAGTAGCGAATGTCGAAATCGTAGCCAAGAAGGATGGTTGCCCATCGCTGAAGTCGGCTGGCTGAGTAGACGGGAATGCCCTTCTTCGAACCGAAGATTGACAGCAATGGTTTGTGATCAGTCAACAACGTGAAGTGGCGACCGTACAACAGTTTGTGAAATTTCTTGACGGCAAACACGAGGGCTAGAGCTTCTTTCTCTATTTGCCCGTAGTTCTTCTCCGCAGGGGTTAGCGTGCGAGATGCATGCATGATCGCCTTTTCAGACCCATCAGGAAAAGTGTGTGAGATGACGGCACCAACTCCGTGGTTGGAAGCATCTGCAGCAACAACGATCGGCAGCGTCGGGTCGTAGTGCGTGAGCAGCAGATCTGAACTCAGCATCGACTTTAGCTGGGCGAAGGCCTTTTCACAGTCGGGGGACCAGCACCAGGGAGCATCCTTCTGCAACAGACGGTTGAGCGGGGCCCGTACGTCATGCTGCGATGGTAGGAAAGCGCTATAGTAGCTGATCAGGCCAAGAAACGAACGAAGTTGCGATACATTCTTGGGGGCAGGCATCCGTTGGATGGCCCGAATGTTTTCAGGATCTGGATGGCGACCACTGACGTCAAAAACGAATCCGAGGTACTTGATGGAGTCGAGGAAGAATTGGCACTTGTCGGCCCGTAGGCGGAAGCCATATTCCTGCACGCGTTCGAGTACTGCGCACACTCGGTCTTGCAGCTCGGCAGGGGAGCGACCCACGATGATGATGTCGTCCAGGTACACAGCCGTGCCAGGGATGCCGGAGAGCATTGCGTTCATCGTTTGTTGGAATAGGGCCGGGGCGGTCTTGACACCAAACGGCAGCCTGGTGTATTGGAACAGACCGCGGTGGGTGTTGATGGTCAACAATTCGCGCGACTCTGGGGCGACCTCGATCTGCAGATACGCATCAGCGAGATCCAACTTGGCAAAGCAAGTGCCACCATTTAGCAGGGTGAAAAGATCAGCCGGAACCGGTAATGGATAGCAGTTCGGCGTCAGCGCGGCATTGAGACCGGTGGAGAAGTCAGCACAAATGCGGACTGAGCCATTGGGCTTCTTAACCACAACGATTGGAGCGGCCCAGGCGGAGTAGGATACAGGAACCAGAACTCCCAGTTCCTCTAGACGTTTCAGTTCAGCCTCGACAAGTGGTAGGGCTGCATATGGGACTGGTCGCTTTGGACGGAAGACTGGTTGACTTCCAGGAGACAGATGTAGCACGGCTTGAGTGTATGTGCAACAACCCAGGCCGTCTTGGAACACTGGAGCAAACCGTTGGAGAATGTCCTTGGCTTGGTCTGCAAGCACAGCGGGAATCTGCACCTGACTGCAAACAACGCGGAGCGGCATATCGGCCAACCCAAGTTGTTCAATCCAGTCGAGGCCAAGTAGGTTGAGATCAGACTTGGTGATGTAGCAGATCGCAGTGATGCTGGTACCGCGGAATGACACACAGCATTGCAGTTGCCCAGTTAGCTGTACGAGACCACCGCACGCGCTTGTGGCGGATTGGGAAGTCTGCTGAATCGTGGGGCTGCCAAGGGACTGCCAGAGTCTCTCAGAGATGATGGTGATATCGGAGGCAGTGTCCAACTGTAGGCGAACTGCATGGCCATTGAGCAAAACGTTAACAAACTTTCTGCGACCAGACGCATTGAGCTGGAAAGCGGCCAAGAGACTGAGAGAATTACCCACGGACTGGGGTTTTGGCTTGCATTTTGGCCGGAAACGTTGCCTGGAATTAGGAGTGGCGGGGGGTGGCTTGCCTCCAGAAGCTGGTACTGATTTGCAGAACCCATCACGGTGTCCCACCTGATTACAGCTTTGGCAGCAATGCTGGCGGAAAGTGCAATCCCGGTGGAAATGCCACGCGCCACAGTGCCGACAAGGAGATGGCGGAGATCTCGCCTTGGACACTTGTTTGGGTCGTGTAATAGGATGCGATTTGGTCGATGTGACCGTATGGACTGAGGAAGATGAGGCAGGGTTCTGAATCATTGCAGAGTCGTGCCTGAGATTGATCAACGTTTGGCACTCTGCTGCCAGCTCTTGGAGTGTGATAGAGTTGCTCTGCTGCACTTTGGACAGGAGACGTGTCCGGATATCAGCATCCTTGGCGGACTGGAGGCCGCAGATAAATATAAGGCATTTAAACTGGTCTTCAGTGAGAGAACCGAGTTGGAAACGCCCACACTCACGATTAACAATGCCCGCGTACGTGATGAAATCATCGGAATCTCGTTTGCACAGTTGCAAGCACTGAAATCGAGTGTTGAAGAGGGATGATTGCTCACCAAAAATCTGCGACAACGTCTCAATCGTGTCCTTGAAAGCGACTTCCCGGGGATTCTTGGGAAGGATGAAGTTTGCATAACGCTCGTGTTCAGCCGGACCCAGTTTGCGAAGTAGGAGTCGAACCTTCCATGCATCGTCCTGGGCAGCCAGATCGACAGAGAACAAGTCCTCGTATCGCTTGTACCAAGAATCAAAGGTGATATGGGCCTGCGGGTCATACAGGAATTCAGTGATGCTGCCGGCAATGTGATCAACAGATTGCGAACCACCTGCCGCGCTTGATTGACCCACGGACGAGTTGGACAGCTTAACGGTGAGGGCCTCCATCAGCTTCAGCTGCTGCTGCAACATCTGCTTCAAGTCCGCGTACTCGTCAGCCATTGTAGTTGAAAAACTGCGTCGCCAATTTGTTATGACCCGCTTGGTATGTAAAATCTCCTGGAGCGTGTATGCGTTCGACCCTGGTCCCCAATATCAAGGCAGTAGACAAGAACACACGGCTGACCACAGAAAGTGTATTAGGAACACACCGCAAGTCACGTCTAGCAAAGGGTGACGCATATTTATCACACGCTAGCGTGGTTCGCCGGCATTCGGTCCAATGGCCTTCGGGAAGAGGGGAGTAGCCAATGGGAAAGCGCCTGATTGAGATGACAGCGCTGTAGAGAGAGAGCAAACGCACGTGATCTCCATTGATTGGTTTGCTCTTGTTTTTGGGAGTGTAGGCACTCCCAACAGTTGTGTAGTGATATGAGGCAGTTCCTTGATGTAGACTGGCTTTTATAATTTTTTGGTCAGTTGGTGTGCGCAGTAGAATAAACAGATGGTGTCCACCCACGAGATGACAAATATTTATTGCGGACTGGGCGGTTTTGGTCTGGACTGGCTTACAAGTGCACTGGTTCACCTGTTCTCTAGTCAGGGTTGAGTGCGAGAACTGCGGGGGCAGTGCGGATGTACTTGCGGCATCTGTGGTTGAAGGTTATTCCTCTGATGACTTGTCAGGGTGAGCGCGTCCGTAAGTCGGAGGCTGTCGGCCTCCTTCTCGCACCACGTGGGATTGGATTTACACAGAGACCGGAGGCAACCATCAGGTGTCAGGTAATGAAAGCGAAAGACCCACTGCCACGGTTAGAAACGTCTGAGTCGTTTATCAGATCTGGTGCAGTTGTGGACAAAGCATCTACGTCGAAGAAACTGGAAGACAGCTCCAAACGCGAATGGCCGAACACGCTGCAGCAGTGCGGAGAAATGACGCAAGCTCTCGTGTTGTCGCTACGGAAGCGCTCGCCCTGACAAGTCAGATCTTTGGATGCTTCTCGTCAAAACAGTGCCCGGGATCATTATTTTAGTGGCATCATCAGAGGAATTACCTTCAACCACAAATGCTGCAAGTACATCGGCACTTCCACCGCAGTTCTCGCACGCAACCCTGACGAGAGAACGCGTGAACCAGTGCACTTGTAAGCCAGTCCGAAATAAATAATTGTCATCTCGTGGGTGGACACCATCTGTTTATTCTACTGCGCACACCAACTGCCCAAAAAATTGTAAAATCCAGTCTACATCAAGGAACTGCCTCATACCACTGCACAACGGACATGTCTGCAAATCATCCACTACTACCACTGCAACGGCAGCTCCCTTTCTCATCCACCTGTTGAATGTCCACACTACGCAAGCAGCTGCCAAGGAGAGGGTCTGGTCAGATCGCCTAAAAGAGGGAATCCTCCAGAGAGGAGACGAGGATGACGTGCAATATGACCTTGAGGATAAGGAATGGAAGGAAGAAGCGGAGGAGCCAGGACGTGCAGCAAATCCACTCCCGACAGCCGGATGGTGGGGACGAATTCGGGAACGCATCAGGGGAGTTCTGCGAACACGCGGATGCATAGGTGGACGTTGCCGACGGCCGACTAGACATTACCCCTCTTCACTGTGCCCTTGTAATTTGTCATCGACCGAGCTTTCAATATCTTACCTTTGTCACTTTCGAACACGCCTTTTCGAATTCAACTCCCTTCTCGTCCCATAATCTCTTGCCTCCAGTCTTTTTATTACACCGCATGTCTGTGCGTCGGGCGGTAGCAATCACCGAATCAAAATGATTATTTGCAGGTTGTCTGGGAAGCTGTTCGTCATCTGTCCGCCATCATTAGACTTGATTTTGCATTTACCCATTCCTTCCATTCATAATATCCCTCTCGATGGTAATTTCGAAAATATGTCATCTATCGACGCAATTTGCACAGTGTATCACCGACGTTTAACCTAGTTTTAGTGCCGCTGGCATATACACCGCCACACTCATTTTCGGTGTGCAAAGCAATATTAGTAATGACCATGCTAGTGTCTACAGCATTCGGCCGGACATTTTACGCTTCTCCGGCAATCTCAGTAACATTCAGCTGAATTTTTACTCTCATTGTGGTCCCATCTGAGGCTATTTTTACCTCGAAAATGTTGGTTTGATCAAGGATGATATTACAAATCAGGCTCTGATTGCTGGCAGAGTAAAAAATTTCATAACCGCAGATAGTGCGAGCAAGCATCGTCACTGCATTTAGTGATGTCGTTGGCCACGGTTTCGAATCACTGACCCAGTCGCCTCACTTGGAGTGCGACGATTTATTCATGACGGTTACTGTTCTACATATAGCCCTCACTGCCAGCGAAGGTTCAGGTCTGGCTGCAATGTTGATATATACATCCGACTGAGAGCTGCATCTTGAGGGGTTGTTAATACCGACGATAGACTAGAATTCCCATTCTATACGTACATGTCTGTCATGGAGACTAGAGCTGTGAATACATCCTTGGTACTACGGCCTTAAACCAGTTCCCGGGTAGGATGAGAAGAATCCGGATGCCAGTTGCATTCTCTATGCAATAAGTAGAAAGCAGATTAGTGGGGGGGGCCGAAGGCGTCCGACTTCACCGGAGTCAAAATGATATCGCGGCAAGGTGACAGCGCGCTTTGAGCGAGGGCATGTGTGCGTCAGTGATTGGCTGCAGATGGGCAGTGTTGCATCGGGCGCCCGGAAAAGAGTTTCTAAGTGCGTACAGAAAGGCAACTCTTTCAGAGCATCTTTACAGCCTTCAATTCCTTACACGCACGAGAGCTTTGGTCGAAGGGCTGTTGAATAAGGGCGAAATTCCGCCCTGTCCTCTCCTGATGGTCAAGCCACAGTGACACCTCTCCCTACCCCTATTTAAGTGTGGAACTTATTGGATTCAGGACACGCACCTTGACGCTCCACTCCACACTCCCTGACATACACGCAACAATTGACCAAGATTTTAATCAACAACAACAACAACAGCACAACGGGTCAGAAGGGACGAGGATGATTGGACAGCCATGCTCACAACCTGTATACCCAGCGGGAACGCAAGCGCACCCACCGGCTAGGAACCAGGCGTGGGGAAACTGTCAGCGCATACTAGGCTGCGAGGGCAATGGTTTGCTGATCTTGACATAGCAGACGCTTACGGACCTCTAGGCTAGTACCGTCATATACACCGCATCAATACGATGGGCAACGAATTTATTCGTATTTGCATGTCTGCATTGTGTAAAGTCCAGTGTCATTAAACAGGTAACGACCGGGAAAAGACAGTCATGCAGAACTTGGAACACCAAACAGACGAACAACGGAAGAGGAAAACTGCCGACAGACCAAACACAACCCTGTGGCGGTACATCCACCTAGCACTGAATTGATGACTCATAAAGCACGCAGCACGCCTCCAAACATCCCCATATGGCCGGGGACGCGAAAAGGGCAAAAATCGATCAGGCGAAGTCCGACTGTCTCGGGCAGTCATTGGCGCTTCGTGCATTTGGTGTTCTTTTTTGGCTACGTGTCCCGACACGGCAGCATTTCAATAAATGCGTCCTGATGCACACTTTGTCCGTCTACAAATACGGTTATGCTCATTGTTTAAGTGTGTGAATCTTCACACTTTTCACGAGACCGAATATGCTACAAGCATGCCCTTCCGTCGTCTGAGGTGTCACTACTGCATACCTTGCGTGTAGTCCGTCGGTGGGGTAGAACAGACGCCGGTGTTCGAGATGTCCTGAAGTATTTTGAAGCACCACATTTATGGGTCACCAGAATAGTGAAAAACACATGTAACCTCAGTCAGCCGAATCCTCTCACCACAGATTCAACAATCGCGGCGAGGATTATTGTGACATGGCACCTGCCAAAATGGACCTCGGGGCGGTTTTTTCAGTTGAGGTTGGTTTCCTCCAAAAGAAGACAGATCGACTACGGCCATTGAATGCGCTAGTGTACTGAAGAAATTAGAGTTAGATAAACTGTTCCTCAAACAGTGACAAGATAACTGTGACGGTCCACACTGGGCCTATTTCTGTATGGTGTACTCACAACAGTGAGAAACTTGTGGTGAAAAATCCGGTTTTTATTAAATGGGCTCAGCAGCTTCTCACCGATTCCGTATCCAGAACGAAAATCAAAGCAGCCATTATGATGTTTGGTTGAAGTAGTGCCTCTAACCAGTTGGAACTGTCTGGCCTATGTGTCGCTCTTTGAGCTATATGGACCCATATATAGCGGCAGTGCGTAGGGGATATTTCGGGCGGCAGACGTAATGTGCAGGAATGATATAAAGTGTCCTGCCAGTTGTACGTTTCCCAGTAATGATCTTGTTAGAGACATCGAGATGTCAGCTGCCAAATAGTGTCTACTGGAGGGGAGGAAAGTACCCTTATCATAGATGGTAAATAAGGCATTGATCACAGTCAGATATTGGGTCAAGGGCATGGTATATAGCTGGCGCTACCTAATCCAGGGAGCAGTTCTGTCCAAAGAAAATGACTGCCGATATATATTTGTACGTGCCAGAGAAAGAAACAAGAAGACCTCGCGTTGACTGTCGCGTGGGAGTGGTTAATATTATTGAACGCAGTCACTGCATTAAAAACACTACATTGTACTAACTTTAAGAGGTCTTTAAGAGGAGACTTGATTTCTATAGCAGTGTTCACTAAACTACCACCCGACCTCTGCAAGCTTAACAAATCCCATTGCCATAATACTGCTTGATATGTTTCAGTAACCTTTTCAATTGAAACCTTATTGTCTCCAACCCACCGCCCACGCTTACCGGTATGGACTCATGTAACTTTTGTCACTGGGGTTATTATTTATGACCCTGCATTCGAAACGACCACTGTACTACTGCTCGTACCACTAACATTCAAGACAGTTCGTCTATCTGCACAGAGTTGACGCTTTTCCGATCATTTGTTACCTCAATGATACCGTTTCCAGTTTCTGGGATTTTTCAGTTGATTGCAGTGAAATGGAAGACAAGGTTGCTGAATTGCAATATCTTCGACGGGTAATGAGAGCCAATGGCTACCCGCGCAACTTTGTCAACCAGTGCATACGAAAAGGACACCAGAGACCAAATCCAACTAGCCCCAAATTTTGGCGGGCTCTTCCGTACGTGAAGAACGTCTCGGAAGCCGTCAGTCGTCTTCTCACTCCACTTGGAGTTGGGGTTGCACACAGGCCGGAAGCAACCATTAGGCGCCAAGTAATGAGGCCAAAAGACCCGCTGCCACGGCAGGAAACGTCTGGAGGCGTTTACCGGATCTGGCGTAGTTGCGGACAAAGCAATTATGTCGGAGAAACTGGGAGATTACTCCGTACGCGACTTGCCGAGCACGCAGCAGCAGTGAGGCGGGAAGACGCTAACTCTCAGGTGGCGGCACACTCGACGGGACCCAGCCATAATTTCAAATTTCAAGAGGCCGAAATCCTCGCAAGGGGTGACAATCGCGTGAACCGCGAGCTGCTCGAGTCATGGTTCTCAGGCCCGCAATCCATCAAGAAACACAATGACCTCCCGGTAGCCTATTCCGTATTGCGATTTTCCCTGGGCAGGAGAATCAGTCACGTGGGGAGGGCGCGGGTGAGCAATTATCACGGTGACAGTGAGCCAGTTTGCCGAGCAATCGTCACACCAGCATTGAGCACGGATGACGAAATCGCGGCAATTAACAACTCGGACTCGGACCGCCAAGCCACCGCCGCATCAATTACGACCCCAGCGGCGATTGTGAGAACTGTTAATTGCAGTGCGCATACGGTCCCACGGCATCCACGTGCTATAAATACTGCACTCCTGGTGCCACCTTCACCTCTATCTGCGAATGTCTCTGATGATGGGTTCGAGTGAGAACCCGAAACGTCAGGCCAATAAACTTCTTGTCCCAGTGATCGCATCTTCATCTTCTGATTGTAAACAAGTAGGGAGTTCAAAGGTGAATGGGAAGAGCATTGCGCTTGCTGATATAGTGGTGGGCAGTAAACCATGACTGAAGCAGCTTGCGAACCACGGGGTGGTCATCTCTAGAGAGAATTTCGGCCTCGTCCAATGAGTAACAAATTGAGGGTTGGCGTCATTTCTCCGCACTTTTGCAGCGTGTTGGGCCATTCTCTTCAATGTAGTTGCTTTGTCCGCAACTGCAACAGATGCGAAAAACGACTCCAGACGTTCCTAGCCGTGGCAACAGGTCTTCCAGCTTCATTACCTGACGCCTGTTGGTTTCCTCCGGTCTCTGTGTAAATCCAAACTCAAATGGTGCGAGGAGGAGGAGGAGGGCGGCAGCTTCCGAAATGTTCTTGACCTACGAAAGCGCTCGCCCGGACAAATCAAATCTTTGGATGCCTCTCGTCGAAAAAGTGGCCATGATCATTACCTTGGTGGCATCATCAGAATAATATCCTTCAACTACAGATGCTGCGAGTGTATCCGCATTGTCCCAGCAGTCCTCGCACTTAACACTGACGAGCGAACACGTGAACCAGTGCACTTGTTAGCCAGTCCACACCAAAACCGCCCAGTACGCAATAAATAATTGCCATATCGTGGGTGGAGACCATCTGTTTATTCTACTGCCCACACAAACTGACCAAAAAATTATAAAAGCCAGTCTACATCAAGAGTCTGCCCCATACCACTGCACAGCGAACATGTCTCCAAAGTATTCACTACCGCGACTGCAACGGCAGCTTCCTCTTCTCCTCGCATTCTTCCTCATCCTCCTGCTGAATTTGCACACCACACAAGTAGCTGCCAGAGAGAGGAGTTGGCCAGATCTCCTAGGAGAGGGAATCCTTCAGAAAGGAGACGAGGATGACGTGCAATATGACCTCGAAGAGGAGGTGGAGGAGGAGGAAGAAGAAGCGGTGGAGGAGCCAGGGCGTGCAACGAATCCACTCGCGGCTGCCGGCTGGTTAAGACGAGTTCGTGAACGCATCAGACGAGTTCGTGAACGCATCGGACGAATTCTGCGAAGACGCAGATGCGAAGAAGCACGCTGCCGTCGACCGGCTAGACGCTACCCCATCTTCACTGTGCCCTTGTAATTTTCCATCGACCGATCTTTTTATGTCTTACCTTTGTCACTTTCGAACACGCCTTTCCGAATAAAACGTTCTTCTCGTACGGCAATCTCCTGTCTTTAGTCATTTTAGCACACCGCATGTCTGTGCTTCGGGCCGTAGCTATCGCCGAATCAGCATGGCTATTTTCAGGTTGTCTGGGAATCTCTTCGTCATCTGTCCGCCATCATTAGACTTGATTATGCATTTATCAATGCCTTCCATTCATAATATCCCTCTCAACGGTAATTTCGAAAAGATGTCATGCATCGACGGAATTCGCAGAGCGCATCACCGAATTTTTACCCAGTTGTAGTGCCGAAGGCATAAACACCGTCAAACCCATTTTGGGGATGCAAAGCAATATTGGTACTGACGATGCTAGCGTCTACAGCATTTGGCTGGACGTGTTACGCTTCTCCAGCAATCTCAAACCATTCAGCTGAATTTTTACTCTCATTGTGGTCCCATCCGAGTCTATTTTGACCTCGAAAATATTGGTTCGATCAGGGCTGATATTACAAATTGTGCTCTGATTGCTGGCAGAGTAACAAATTTCATAACCGCAGATGGTGCGAACAAACATCGTCACTGCATTTAATGATGTCGTTGGCCACGGCTTCGAATTACTAACCCTGTCACCTCACTCGGAGAGCGACGATTTATTCATGACGGTTATGGTTCTACATATAGCCCTTACAGCCGGCGAAGGACCAGGTCTGGCAGCAATGTGGATATATACATCCGACTGAGAGCTGCATCTTAAGTGTTTGGTAATACCGACGATAGACTAGAATTCCCATTCTATACGTACATGTCTCTCATGGAGCCTAGAGCTGTGAATACATCCTAGGCACTACGCCCTTCAAAGCAGTTCCCGGGTAGGAAGAGTGGAACCCGGATGCCAGTTGCATTCTCTATGTCATAAGTTGGAAGTAGGTTAGGGGGGGCGGACGGAAGACGTCTGACATCACGGGAGTCAGGCGACAGAGCACCCTGAGCGAGGGCATGGGTGCGTCAGTGATTGGTTGCAGATGAGCAGTGTCGCATCAGACGCCCGCAAAAGTGTTTCTATATGCGCACAAAAAGGCGACTCTTTCAGGGCATCGTTGCAGTTTTCAGTTCTCTAAACGCAGTTGAGTTTTGGCTGTTGACTGAGGGCAAAACTCAGCCCAGTCCTGGCCTGATAGTCAAGCGACGGTGACACCTTCCCACTCCTCCCTCCCACGCCCTATTTCAGTGTGCGACTTCCAGGGTTCAGCACCCGCACGTTGACGCTTCAATCCACACTCCCTGACAGACACAACCATGGACCAAGATTTTAACCTACAGCAACAACACCTCAACGGGTCAGAAGGGACGAGGCTGATTGGACAGCCATGCTCACATCCTCCGTACCCAACCGGAGCGCAAGCGCACTCGCCGACCAGGAACCAGGCGCGGGGAAACTGTCAGCGCATACTAGGCTGCGAGGACCATGGTTTGCTGATCTTGACAAAGCAGACGCTTACGGACCTCTAGGCTAGTGTCGTCATACACACCGCGTCAAAACGATAGGCAACGAATTTATTCGTCCTTACATGTCTGCATTGTGTAAAGTCCAGGGTCAGTAAACAGATAACGACCGGGAAAAGACAGTCATGCAGAACTTGGAACACCAAACAGACAAACAGCGGACGAACAACTCAACGGAAGAGGTAAACTGCCGACAGACCAAACACAACCCTGTGGCGGCACATCCACCTAGCACTGAATTGATGACTCATAATGCACGCAGCACGCCTCCAAGCATCCCCCATATAGCCGCGGACGCGAAAAGGGAAAAAATCGATCAGGAGAAGTCCGACTGTCTCGGGCAGTCATTGGCGCTTCGTGCATTTGGTGTTCTTTTTGGCTACGTGTCCCGAAACGGCAGTATTTCAATAAATGAGTCCTGATGAACACTTTGTCCGTCTAAAAATACGGTTTGCTCATTGTTTAAATGTGTGAATCTTCACAATTTTCATGAGACCGAATATGCTACAAGCATGCCCTTCCATCGTCTGAGATGTCACTACTGCATACCTTGCATCTAGTCCGTGGGTAGGGTAGAACAGACGCCGGTGTTCGAGATGTCCTGAAGTATTTTGAAGCACCACATTTATGGGTCACCAGAATATTGAAAACCACATGTAACCTCAATCAGCCGAATCCTCTCACCACAGACTCAACAATCGCGGAGAGGATTATTGTGACATGACACCTACCGAAATGGACTTCGGAATGGTTGTTTTAGTTGACGTTGGTTTCCTCCAAAGGAAGACAGATCGGTTACGGTCATTGACTGTGCTAGATTAATGAGCAAATTAGAATTAGATAAACGGCGCCTCAAACAGTGACAAGATAACTATGATGGTTCACACTGCGCCTATTTCTGTTTGTTGCACTCACAACAGTGAGAAACTCGTGGTGAAATATCCGGTTTTAATTGTATGGGCTCAGAAGCTTCTTACCCATTCCATCTCCAGAACGAAAATCAAAACAGTCATTGAGATGTTTGGTTGAAGAAGTACCTCTAACCAGCTGGGTCTGTATGGCCTATGTGTAGCTCTATGGGCTATATGGTCCCATATTTAGCGGCAGTGGGTAGCTGATATTTCGGGCGACGGACGTAATGTTCAGCGATGATATAAAGTGTCCTGCCAGTTGTACGTTTCCCAGTAATGATCTTCTTATCGACATTGAGATTTCAGCTGCCATATTGTGTCTACCAGAGGAGAGGAAATTTCTGTTATGACAGAGGGTAGAAAAGGCACTGATCCCTGTCAGATAGTGGGGCTACCGCATGGTTTATAGGCCGGGTTATTTACTTTGGGGAACAAGTGTGCTTGAAGTAAGTAACTTTCGATATTTATTTGTATGTGCCAGAGAGAGAGAGAGAGAGAGAGAGAGAGTGAGTGAGTGAGTGAGTGAGTGAGTGAGTGAGTGAGTGAGTGAGTGATAAATGGGCTCCGCTGTGGTTGTTGCGTGAGGGTGAGTTTCTTTCACGTATTTATCGGACTAAAAATACGACAGTGTAATACCTTTTTGACAATACCAGCAAACGGGCAGTAAATCCATTTATTATTATCACTAAGTTGTAAAATATAGTGTCCACTTTAAATTGGTGGCGATGGGGAGTATCAAAATCTGAGGTGCCACAAAACTCTTAGATGTCTTGCTCTTTTGCTCAACACAAATACTCCCCGGGGTATGTAAGCTCGGCCATACGCCACAACCTTATCGATTTTTGATTTGTCAACAATGTAATTGTCGAGATGAAAGTATTGGCTGGGCCGTCAGATGCGTGCATGTATAACACTTGTAATGGGAATATTGAGTATCTAATCCCATAAGAAAGTTAGCAAATGTCGTGCGCTTGGAATCAGCATCAACAAAAATTACAGGACACATTGCACCAACCAACGCGTAGAAATGCGAGGCCTCCCTGATCGTTTTGCTGAAACAAGTCAGTTCTCTGGATGACCCTCGCCAACACACTACCTGAACTCGTTAATTGGATGGCATCGTTGAGAGAAACTTCCCTCCTACCACGAATTCCGCAAGTGCATCGGCACGTGCATCGGCGAACACGTGAACCAGTGCACTTGTAAGCCAGTCCATACCAAAACCGCCAACTCCACAATAAATAATTGCCATCTCGTGGGTGGACACCATCTGTTTATTCTACTGCCCACACCAACTGACCAAAAAATTATAAAAGTCAGTATACATCAAGGAACTGCCTCATACCAGTGCACAGCGAACATGTCTGCAATTCATTCACTGCTACCACTTCAACGACAGCTTCCTCTTCTCCTCGTGTTCTTCCTCATCCTCCTGCTGAATGTCCACACTACGCAAGCAGCTGCCAGAGAGAGGATTTGGCCAGATCGCCTAGAAGAGGGAATCCTCCCGAGAGGAGTCGAGGATGACGTGCAATATGACCTTGAGGATGAGGAGTGGGAGGAAGAAGTGGAGGAGCCAGGACGCGCAGCGAATCCACTCACGGCAGCCGGCTGGTGGAGACGAGTTCGTGAACGCATCAGTAGAGCCCTACGAGGACGCCTACCCGTAGTTATACGTCGTCGTCCTCCGCCACCTAGACCTTAATCCATCTTCATTGTGCCCTTGTAATTTTCTATCGACCGACATTTGAAAATACTACCTTTGCTACTTCATATCACGCCTTTTCGACTATAGCTTCCTTCTCGTCCCATAATCTCCTGCCTCCAGTCTTTGTATTCCATCGCATGCCCCAGTTTCGGACAGTGGTCAACGCCGAATCAAAATAATTATCCGCAGATTGTCTAAGCTAATTTCTCACCATCTGTCCAGTATAAATTAACATCAAATTTTGGCATTCGATATTCCATTGCATGCTGGTTCCCATTCCCAGTCACAAGTGGTAGTGTGAATGCCAGAGAGTGGTCTGTTTGCTTTGGTTTTAAAACTTGCAGAAAGAACCCTCGAATCCGTAGTTGGGTCTGAAAAGCGATTAGCTAATCTTGACCTCTTTCCTTTGAGTTACAGACAGCTACGTGGGGACCTGATACAAGCTTTCCGCATCGTGCGCAATCAGGGCTGCTGCCTCGCGTTTGGAGACTTCTTCGAGTTGGCGACTACGACTAACCTGAGAGGCCATCCACTCAAACTGCGTGTGGCTGGTGCCCGGCAAGACACCCGAAAGTTCTTCTTCTCCAACAGAGTGGTTGCAGTTTGAAATGCCTTGCCTGAGGATGTTGTTATGTCGGGCTCGGTAGATACTTTTAAATGGAGACTAGGTCAGCATTGTAGCGCGCACCACAATAACGCCGGACTACGGCCACCTTGACAGCCAACACTGACAATTTAGTGACATAACGATGCTACTACCAACATTTAAGTAATATGTGTTTATGTAATTTATTAAGTTTGGGCCACGTCGCACACCGCTGTTCGCATTCACCGCGATGCCTGTAGACTAAACAACCTTACATCTTTTCCCGTGTCTTAAGTGTGCCTCAACTGTCCGCTGTATTTTGACCAACAAGGCAAGTTAATGTGCCTCTAAACTCTGTTAAAGCATGACATTCTGTGTTCATCTGTACAGTTTTTGCTATTCCCCTCGCATTTCCTTCATGTTACTTTCTTTCCATTTTCTCCATATCTTCTCTGCATGTAACCAATAGGGATTTCAAAGGTACACACCTACTATCCCTGAAATATACTGATACTGATACTGATACTGACTAACCACCCACGAATGAGCACTGAAATTCAGCATTGACAAAGGAGATGCCAGAATTTGTTGCGTATGACTAATCTCTAACACATGCATGTCCGTGCTTCGGACAGTGCATATCACTAGTCGCGATCGGGAATGCGCCTTGGGGCTTTCTTTCGCGCCCAGCCAGCGGCGTGCAATATGGGCAGAATAACGTTACCGACAAAGGCAGGGTGGACTGAGATAGCCATTTCTAATAGAAGCGAAGAGACGAGTTCCAGGAAGTAGTCTTAACGAAGGAGACAGTCGCTGGGACAAGAGCTGAGAATCGTCTTGGACACGCCCAAGTCCTTCAGCTCTGTCTCAAGACGTACTTTACGTTCGACTGGACAATCTACGAACAGGTGAAGGGCACACCAATAGGTTCGCCGATTTCGGGCTTCATCGCCGAGACGGTTCTGCAACGGTTAGAGTCGCTGGTCTTCTAACACCACAAGCCCAAGTTCTAGGCCCGGTATGTGGATGATACCTTCGTCGTCATCGAACCAAGATAGTCAGACTTGGACTGATCAACCTTTTTTCCTCTTCGCGGCCCTGACCATTTGGGGTATGTTTGGATGCGAGTTTGACTGCTGCGTGCTTTATGAGTCATCACCTCGGTGGTGGGCGACTGGATCGCCGCAGGGTTGTTTGGTCTGGTGGCCCTTGACCATGAACAGGTCAGGCAAGTGAGGTGGAATATGTTCGCTGCCTATCTCACTGACGCGGTATATATAATGGCAGTCGCCTAAAACTCTGTAAGCATCTGCAAACCATGCCTTCGCGGCCTAGTATGAGCTGGCAGTTCTCTCACACCTGATTTCCTGCCGGTGGGTGGGCTTGAGCCCTAGCTGGATGTACAGGTCATGCGTATGGCCGCCCGATCATCCGCCTTCTCTTTCTGACCCTTTGTAGTGTTGTTGTTATTGGTTAAAATCTTGTCACTTGTCGTGTGGGCAGGCGGATCTGCGTGGAACGCCAAGGTGCGGGTTCAGCTGCACTATCCACATGCAGCCTCCCACGTCTCCGGTCTGCTCGACTCTGTCATGATAACGGTGTCAGTCGGGAAGGAACGAATGCGGTAGATGCAGCGCAAGTCTACACACACCGTGGCTGTTTCCCCTGGCTCTGAAGGGCTACAAAGGACAAGGACAACAGCATCTAATATAACAAAATACTATTCTACTCTACAACTAGAAGAAATGCCGGGCCATATGGGCTCTCTTGCTGAAACACGTTCGTTCTTTGGATGCCTCTCGTCAAAACCCTACCGGCGATCACTGTTAACATGGGATGATTGGAGAGATCTCTGTCTACTACCAATTCTGCAAGTGCAGCGTCACTGTCCCCGCAGTTCTTAGGGTCAACTTTGACGAGAGGACACATGACCCAGTGCACCTATACGCCAAGTCTGCAATAAATAACTGCTATCTAGTAGAAGAACACCAACTGTTTACTCTAGTGCGTATAATAGCTTCTGAACGTAATAAAAGACAGCGTACATCAAGGGACTGTCTCATAGTAGAGGACAAGGAACATGTCTGCAAACCGCTCACTACCACGACTACAGCAACAGCTTCCTCTTCTCCTCGTTTTATTCCTCGTCCTCCTGTTGAATGTGCACACTACGCAAGCAACCGCCAGAGAGAGGATTTGGCCAGATCACCTAGAAGAGGGAACCCTCCAGAGAGGAGACGAGGATGACGTGCAATATGACCTCAAGGAGGAGGAGGAAGAAGAAGAAGAAGAAGAAGAAGAAGAAGAAGAATAAGAAGAAGAAGAAGAAGAAGAAGAAGAAGCAGTGGAGGAACCAGGACGTGCAACGAATCCACTCACGGCAGCCAGCCGGTGGAGACGAATTCGTGAACGCATCAGTGGAGTTCTGCGAGGACAACTTCCACCAAACAACGCGTAGAAATGCGAAGCCTCCCTGATCGTTTTGCTGAAAAAAGTCGGTTCTCTGAATGGCTCTCATCAAAACACTACCTGAACTCGTTAATTGGATGGCATCGTTAGAGAAACTTCCCTCCTACTTCGAATTCTGCCAATTTACCGCACTGCCCCCGCAGTGCTCGCACTCAACCCTGACGAGCGGCCACGTGAACCAGTGCACTTGTAAGCCAGTCCACACTAAAACCGTCCAGTCCACAATAAATAATTGCCATCTCGTGGGTGGATACCGTCTGTTCATTCTACTACTGCCTACACCAACTGACCAAAAAATTATAAATGCCAATCTACATCAAGGAACTGCCTCATACGATTGCACAGCGAAAATGTCTGCAAATCATTCACTACTACCACTGCAACGGCAGCTTCCTCTCCTCCTCGTATTGTTCCTCATCCTCCTGTTGAATGTGCACACCACACAAGCAAATGCCAGAGAGAGGATTTGACCAGTTCGCCTAAAAAAGGTAACCTTCCAGAGAGGGGACGAGGACGACGAGCAATATGACCTCGAGGACGTGGAAGAGAAGGAGAAGGAGGAGAAAGTAGAAGAAGCAGTTGAGGAGCACCACAATTATATGGGAACAGGGTAGAAAGAAAAACATTTTAGTGATAAGAGAAATCGATTTAAGTTCGTCTTAAAACACAGGCGGATTGTAAGATTATGGGGGTGGGGGGTGGGGTGGGGGTATTAACAGTCAGTGCCAGGGGAGGAGAGTGAGAGCGGAGTGGCGCAGCTAGTTGCAGCGTTATTCGACCTTCGACCAATGTGGGTGCGAAGCATGAAAGTGGTTCTTCTGTGATTACAAAATTGGTTTTCGTAACCTGATGGTGGCCGCTCCGGAACCAACAACATGCTGGAGGACGGCACTGCTTATGCCCCTAGTTTCGCCTTTTCCTAGCCATTCCGGGCGGTGCTCTCGTATCCTCTTGGATAAGAGCCGATTCGTGCTATCAATATAACCTGCTTCACAGAAGCAAGATGCACATTGAGGTGGTTTGGGGTGGCAACCTATCCTCACCTTCTCCGCGTAAAATTGGGTTAGTAGGAAATTATATTCGAACCTTAACTGATGGAAGGGTTTGCGAGACAGCTTGATTAAGGCATCTCCTTAGGAGTTCAGTCGCAGCGTCCCCTTTAAAAGGGACTTTGAGGAACAAAGTTTTCTTTTTGACAGTCGGTGTAGTGGAATTTTGTGGTCATTCGACCTTGTTCTTTGCAATAAACCTGTCAGGCTGCACGTTTTCGCGAAGCAAGTCCTCGATTTTTCTAAGCTCTTCCTCGATGCTATCAGTTGAACAATTTTTTCTAGCTCTTTCTGCCAAACGCCGAACTAGATTTCGTTGTTGTTGGAGAGTTTTGAAACTGTCCAAGTTCGTGTATTTTCCAGATCAGGTTTTCCTCCGATAGACGCTGCTTCGGACGTTACTGTCAGGTCTCTTGTTTAGAAGAACATCCAAGAAAGAGAGCGAAGCGGCCGTTTCCATCTCCAACGTGAATATGATCGACGGACGTGGCTGATTTACAGCATTTAAGAGGTAGCGACGTCGGCTTTTGCGGTGACAATTGGAAAGCTATCATCAACCTAGCGACCGTGATGTCTAAGCTTATCGATCTGATCGCTTAGTTGGAATCTTTCCAGTTTGCCATGAAGACATTGGCTAGGAGAGTTCCAAGAGGCAAGACCAAAGTGACACCGTCTATGTGTCTATCGAGTTGGTTGTCAAGAAGGAACTGCACATTTAATGTGCATCTTAGTAATAATGTCTTGAGGGTCTAACAAAGCATGTTCTGATTGCCGGCAGAGCAGAAAATTTAATAATATTAGGTGGTGCAATTAAATAGCATCACTGTATTTAATGATGTCGTTTGCCCAGTTGGGTCACTTGGACAACTACGATTCATTTTCCACCTGTTTTCCATGATCTTCGCTGTCAATGCAGGTTCATATTGGAGCGCAATTTTCATATATACGGCTACCTGAAAGATACATCATAAGGGGTTGGTCATACCCAATGATACACAAGAATTCTCATTCTCACTGTGTACATGTGTGCCACGGATGTACCCTGGACACTACGGCCTTCAAACCAGTTCCCGGGTAGGAAGAGTAGAATCCGGATGCCAGCTGCGTTCTGAATAGAAAGTAGGTTAGGGGGAGGGTTGGGGGGGCCGAAGGCGTCTGAATTCACCGGAGTCAGAATTATATCGGGGCTAGGCGACAGAGCGCGCTGAGCGAGGGCATGCGTGCGTCAGTGATTGGCTGCATATGGGCACTGTTGCATCGGGCGCCCGGAAAAGATTCGCTACATTCGCACAGAAAGAACTGTTTTAGGGCATACTTGCAGTTTTCAGTTCCCTAAACGCACGAGAGTTTTGGTCGAAGGGCTGTTGACTAAGGGAAAAACTCGGCCCTGTCCTGGCCCGATGGTTAAGCCACAGTGACGCCTCCTCCCCACCCCCAATCCAGTGTGGTCCTTATAGAATTCAAGATTGTGTTCGATCAGAGATATTCCCCTCTAGCTGACGCCTGTTGTACCTAGAGACACGAAACCGGGCCGCGTGAGGTACGCGTAGAGAGACCCACCGTTTGGTCACTACTGCCCCCACCTTTACACTCAATGACCTTGACACTCTCCTTTCACTGGACCATGGGGGATTTGACTGAAGATTGAAGTAGATGGTTCGTTGGCCTGCTTAACTGTGCATAGATTCATTAGTAAGCAGCGTTTGAGCCTCCCTCGTGACTTGCAGCAACTGAACTATCAAACAGAGGGGACCAAAGTTTGAAGCAGATCACAGCACAAGGCTGTCACAAAGTTTATGATGACTCGGGTATTGGGGGCTCTCGAAATTGTACATCCCTCGGATCACTTGCCCGTTCAAGCTCTACCCCAGCTGTCCAACCTGCTTATCTGGCAAACACAATGTGGCAATCATCACCTCGGAACGGGCAAACACAGTCGTGCTGACGTACTTATAATTGTCGGAGCATCGCTTTCGTTGCTGTCTGCCGCCCAAAATATCGCCTGTTCATTTTTGCAGTAAAGCCTCCCACACCCAGTTCCAAAGACCATTGGATGGACTACCTCACTGTGTAAAGGCCGCACTGGGTCGGGCGACGCTTCAAAGGTCCGTAGAGGACACAATGCACATGACTTAGCGGGCCGCATATTACAAGTCTGCATTATCAGTTAGGCACACTAACCTGACTTAAAATGGGAGAAAATAACTACTAACTATGCAAAAGTAACGTTCATAAATTTACCGAGCTGATTGTCAAGTGCACGTGGAAAGAAATTTACTTGCCTGACGATTTGGATTCTCACTCGAACCCATCATCAGTGAGTCATCCTGATACCTCGACACTCATCCAGCTCAGTCGGCCGTCTCAAGTTTGATTCTTGGTACTGCATCAGTGAAAGGCTGCCGATCATGTTTGAAGAAAATCAGATATTTGTCACGTTCGATTGCTGAGACCACGGCCAAAACATTCGCCAACGTAATTTTCCAAAGATGGTCTTTCAGTCCGTCTAGTGCTTCTTAACCGGTTACCAGGACACGCGAATATGAACTGCGCGGTCTTGCTGCCTCCGCTACCTTGCAGGCTAGACTTTCATTCAAAGAATAATCTGCGAACTGATAAACCGATTTTCATCAATCCCCTGAATTCCAGTTTCATCCAACTTCCTAAACGAGGAGCGCCGACTCAGTCAACTGATCCGGTGGAAGCGGATGCACCCGAATATCTGCAACTGCGTCGCTCAATGTGCATGCATGTAAGGTCTTAGGAAATAAAATGAGAACTGAAGAACCCACGCTGGAATGCACAAACCCTTCATGCACTACCAAGGAAGGGTTTCACCAGCGAGCTCTGGCGCAGTGAAACCGGGGTTAGCCTAATATTAAGATGTTTCAGGATGGTTCTTGCCGATTCCTGGTCTACTATCTTTTTCAAGAAACCCCCACATCCTTCCGAGAAGCCTCCTTCGCTCGGACATGCATATTTACTCCCCCCTCTGCCCTGGACATGCGACTAGGTTTCCATGTACCCACTGTACCGTTCTTGGAACTACTGTTATTGGCAGCTATTCCGAAGGAACTCCTCGCTAAGGAAGCAGTTATTGAAGACAACCCGATGTATGGACTCAATCGCCTACTCAGCAATACCATCACCCCAGTCGGTGTCAACGCTGTCCAGTGCGCTCTCTATTCCACCGTCGCGTATTTTCCCTCTTCTCCCCTGTCCGATACCTCCGACTGCTACCACTAACTCCAACACTTCCGCCACCAGGTGGATTTACTCTTATACAGACTCTGTATATATCTCTTGCAGTGGTCGTCACGTACACTTTCCTGATCAGTTGGTCCCTCTGTTCTTTTAGACTTGTACACATCCTTCGGCGTCGTTTTCGCCGCCCTCCGGTCTCGAAGGGGGGTACTGTGCCGAGGCGCCAGACTATCTTGTCTTTACCTACCTGTTCATCATTCTTGAACTTACTGGTTGTTTAATTGAATGGAAGAAACACAACGCTACGCGACGCGCTCGGCATCTGTTGGACTGTGAGTTCGTTTGACATTTGACTGTGGATTTTTTCATAACTCTGGTCTTATCCTGATATCCATAGTCTGGGATTGACAGTTCTGTCCTTAGGGCCCACAACAAAGACACTAGTCCCAGAGAACGGAACTATTTCCACCGTCACCACAGCTGTGCCACCGATAACCCTGGTTGACACGGTGCCTCGACCGATCTGACTGACTTGCTCAGAGCTGTGCTTCATTCACTGACAACCGCTGTCACAGAAGATTGCCCTGTGCATCTTGCTAGTGCTGTTGTCAACATAAGTGCGTTATTGGTTTCGGCTCGAACGCTGACTGTTGAGTATGAGCGGAAATAGTCGCACTATGACAGAATTCAGTCAGCTGTCTAGTGCGTCGCATGCGTGAGCTTGTCTTTGTGCGAATTTGGGATACTTAACTTAACTCGAATTTGTGTTCACTCGAGCGTACTTCAGACGTCTATTTATCTTAATCAGAGAGATCTTAACTTTTAACTCATCCGGGAGACTCGTTAATACGCCTTCAGCGGTCATCCTGGGAATAACCACTGTTGCTTGTCAAATAAGAGGGTAAAACGAGTTTCAGTTCTTCGACGGCAATCAAGTAAAACAGGAATGAACATGTTAGCTGGGGAAACAGTAGTCTAGCCCCCATTCGCAAGATATTCTGATGAACTGACAAATTTCCCGTTTGGCTTCTGCGAGAGTATGATTGTAACGTTTAGGGGAAGCCCTTGACATATAACAGAAACCTGAAGTTAGACGTCGGCTTCTTTTTCGGACATAATTACGCTTCATGTGTCTCTATCCTCGAATGCAAATGATAAACCACGGGTTTTATATCTCAGTCAAATAAGAAAGCACGCATTAGCCACGAGGAACCATCTTAACGTCGAATTTGTAATGAAGGCTGTGTTTAAGTTCACAAGAGTATTTTGGCATAGTAAAACAAAACGTTTTTTGTGTCACTACATGTATGCCCTTGTTCAGCAGCACTTCGCTTTTATAGCCCTTTTTCCGACACTTCTATTTCGATCACACCTCCTTCGTCATTTGTTTTTGCGCGATGAATGCGCTCTCGGGGTTATTTTCGGAGGCTTTTCCCGCCTACTCCATCAACTGACAAACTCGTTCCTCTGCACAAGGGGTTGGGTTTCAGCGGCCCGCTTTTGTGTTAATGTGGCAGGGTAGAAAGTCAGAGATGCAGTATCGCTATACTGCTGACTGGTTTAGGCTAACTTCGGGATGTAGGTGTGTCCAGTTAGATGGCAACCTTGAATCATTTGTCTCGTGCAGATGGAGACTGCTTCGCACTTTCCTTAACAGGCAACCAACTCTTACTTGTGGCTCCCCGAAGTTAGGCCCAGCCTAGCGACCACAGCCAGGTAACCGCTTTGACCTGTGGGCTAAACAAGATGAGGGCGTCCGATGCTACGTGTGTTCCCACACCCGGTAACGCTGCTCTCCGTCTCATCTATCCTCCAAATTCCCAATTCGAAAATAAACCCATGGGGGAGACAGCACACAATCTCGTAGGCGGCCCGGACTAACTCAATTCGCTCGTCAACTAAGCGAGACCGTGACCAAAAGTGGAGTTCGGTAGTGGTCTGTGATCTATAAGCAGTCCTATTGAGGGGTGGCACTACTTACTACCTGGCAAACAAAGGGGTTAGAAAAGGGTGCCTTGAACAAAGGTTGGGAAATCATGCCATCTGCTAGTATACTGTGGTTTATAGATGCGAAATTCACGGTTGAAACACTGCAGTGAACAACAACCGGGAAACTCGCTGATACGTCTCCAGCGTTTGTTTTGGGAATGACCCTTCTTGGCTGTCAAAAGCAGGTTGAAGCAAGTTTTAGTTTTTTGACGGCAATCAACTTAGACAAGAATGGACATGTTTGATAAGGAGTCAGTAGACCGACTCCGTTCACAGGATATTCCCATGAATTTACAAATTTTCAGTTTGCTATCCACGAGAGTAAGATCTCTATGTTTAAGGCAAACCCTTGCCACAGGACAGAAACCTACGGTGACAAGTCGACCTTATAAAAATTGGCTTCTTTTTCGAAGAGGATTATGCCAGCTGTGTCTTTATCCTTGGGCGTATGAGATAAATATCCACAGGTTTCATATGCCGGTCAAGTAAGCAGAAACGCAGTAGCCACGAGAAAGCAGCTGGAAGTTGAATTGTTGTTGAAGGTGATGTTTAAGTTTACAGTCGTATGTGAAACCATCAAAATAAAGCGCCTTTTATGTCACCACATGTCTGTCCTTGTTCAATAGTAATTCGCCCTACAGCCCTTTTTCCAGCTCTTCTCTTTCACCATTCATTTTTGTGCGAGCGAAGCACTCTCAAAGTCATTTTCTGAGGATTTTTCCGACCACGCCAATGAGTTGACACACTCATTCCTTTGCACATGAAGCCAGGCTGCAGCGGCTCCTTCTTAATGTGACATGGTAGCAAGTCAAAGATGCAGTATCTCGTTAATGCCGTCTTGTTTATGCTGGTTTCGGAATGCAGCGGTGTCCAGTTGTTGGAAATCCGTGCATTGTTTGCCTCCTGCAGGGCGTGACTACTCCGCATGGTCCTTAACTGGCACCCAACTCTGATTTTGTGGCGCTCGAAGCTAGGCTAAACCAGGTAAGGGCACCCGATGGTGTGTGTTCCCAAGGGCAAAACTCGGCCCTGTCCTGGCCCGATGGTCAAGCCACAGTGACACCTCTCCTCCCCCCTCCCCCTATTTCACTGTGCGACTTCTGGCATTCAGGACCCCTCAACTTGACGCTCCACTCCACACCCCCTGACACACACAACAATTTACCAGGATTTTAACCACCAACAAACAACACCACAACGGGTCAGAGGGGACGAGGATGACTGGACAGCCATGCTCACAACGTGTATACCCAGCGGGAGCGCAAGCGCACCCACCGGCGGGGAACCAGGCGTGGGGAACTGTCAGCGCCGTCTGATTTGTGCGGACTTCGGGATGTAGGGGTGTCAAGTTAGAGGGTAGCCTTGCATCTTTTGTCTCGTGCAGATGATGGCTGCCTCGCACTCTCCTTGACAGGCACCCAACTCTTGCCTGTGGCTCTCCGAAGTTAGGCTCAACCTAGCTGCCAAAGCCCGGTAACCGCTTTGACCTTTGGGCTAAACAAAATGAGGGCATCCGATGGTATGTGTGTCCCCACACCCAGTTATTCTATTCACCCTCTCACCTCCCCTCCAAATTTGCAAATCGAAGAAAAAACCATGAAGAGGGCTATATGTAATCTCTTTAGCGGCTGAGGCTAAATCTGGTCTCCCTCAACTAAACAAAACCGTAACCTCTAGGAGAATCTGTGATCTATAAGCAGTCCTGTTTAGGGGTAGCACTGCATACTACCACGTGAAGGAGTGAGGTGTCATATACGGATGCTGGCAAATCATGCTAACGACATGTAAGCCGTGGCTCGTAAATGCAAAACTCATGGTCGGAACACTCGAATAAACGAGAGCAACACTCGTTCCCATCCCCATCGCCCACAGCATGGGCTGGTAGAGCGATTTGGTCCCTCTGGCAGCCTAGAATATTCGTTCTCTTCTTGAAAATGCATGAAGCTACCGATCAGCAAAGAGGACGGCGCTACAAGTTGGACATTGCTTTCCTCAGCGGAGACCTGTTTCTCCAAACAAGGACAACAGGAGGAGCTGGCTGCCAGCTATGGCTTCATCTGGAACGGCTACTCAAAGGCAGAGAGACGCGACGAGATGCCGGCGTCGCCATTGTCATCCGAAACAACTACGCGGGACGGTTGCCCTGTCTGCCGCAAGTCCTCAACGATCTACCGTACAACTGCATCTTCGGGGTAGCCAATTCGCCATCGAAGCTAGTGGCTACCATCCCCACTGATCAGCTCCAGCAAGACGGAGACCAAGTCTCACCAAGACCTCCTGGTGACTGTGTCTAGGGCTGATTGCCCTTGACGACTTCCATTTTAGAGTCAGGACGGACAATGCTGCCTCCAGGAGAATCCTCAGTCGCCACGTAATCGGCAGCTACAACGACAACGACATTCTTCTTACGCGAGTCTGCACAAATCATTGCTCCCCCCTGACCAACACAGTTTGCCACATTCCAACGCGGGTGAGGGCGATCTGGATGCATTTTCGATTGCGGCTCTGGTAGCTGCATGACTATTTTCACGCCAGACGGTGAGATAAACAGGACGTGTTGGTGACCAAGGCTTTCTGCGAAGCCGACGGCTGGACAGATCACCGCCTTGACAGATCCAAGATGAGGTTCCGACTACGACCCAGTGGGAGACCACAAGTTAAGCGACAACCAGACCGAAGTCCATCAGCCACAGCGGGTAACCGCACAATATTTATTAACTGCCGACAGGCAGCTAGTAGTGTACTTCAGGGTAAAGGAATATCATACTAGCAGCACAGGTACTAGCCTAAAGCCAATACACGCGTGTTTCACTGATAGTATGCTGCTGCATGGCGCAGCTGCGAGGGGTTCGGCTCGTCAGTGGGTCTCCCAGCATTCCCTGTCTGCTTTCTGGGAGATACTCCAGTTTAGAAATTGGGTAACAATTGAGAGATGGCACCCAAAAAATTCCGTTACCGATGAAAATATGCCGGAGGACTGCATGAGTGTTCGTCCACAGGCTGATGAAAGGAATAAAATAGGGGTATTTTACTGAGGGCCGGAAAACTTTAAAAGCATACAATCCTAGACAGACGGTGTCATCAGCTAAGCAATTTCACAAAATGGCAACTCTCGTCGGGGTCAAGTGCGGCGATGTTTTCAATCACGTTCTCTGTGTTTATTGAACGTGCAGTTTTGAAAGTGAGGATATGAAGACATAGGGTCATGAACAGCACAACGTAGAACGTTTCCTTTAGCCAACTGCATTCCGCTTTCAATCCCCTATTTAAAAAAGCAATTAAGCAGGGAATACGAGCTGGTTCGACTTCATATTATCTGCCTCTTCAAGTAGATCCGACACCGCGCACATTTTTGGTTGCCATATAGTGATGAGGTTTAACTTTATCGTTCGAAAAGCCATTTCTCAAAAAACTTCTTAGTATTATTTGTATTTATCCACGCAATCGAAGGTCCCACTCGTAAAACTCCCATTACCGCCTGTTCCGTAATACAGGCTGCTTTGGTTGGGCGGATTTTTTTTGAGTGCCATCTCCCATTTGTTACCAGAAATTGTAGCTTTTTAATTTCCTTAGAAATTAACTGAGAGAGATTAACCCACTGGTCAGCTAGTAGAAGGAGCTAGTAGTATACTCTAGGGAAGATAGGCTGCCACCTCAGACCGCCTCAATGTGCATCTACTCATTCACTTGCTCCTGTGGAGCAGGTTATATTGGTCGTACGAGTCGGCGGAATCTAGTCAGGTGTTTGGCACAAAGGGCTAGAAAAATTTGTTCGACAGATAGTATCGAGGAGGAACTTAGAAAAATCCAGGACTTGCTTCGCGAAAATGGGTATCCTGACAGGTTCATTGCAAAGAACCTTGCCGAAC
>CACRXP010001365.1:55489-82306 GCA_902702965.1 Spirometra erinaceieuropaei
GCCAGCGCCTGCTAGCAACAGCAGAAGCGGCCGCCATAAGGTTACGAAAACCGACCCTATGCGCCCAAAAGAACCTTGTTCAGGCTCCGCGCTTACCGTGGTCAAAGGTTGACTAACCACATACAACTTTCGGCGCCCTTCCACTCTTGCCGAGCCTGTAATTTAAAACCTAACTTTTATCGATTTTTGTTTCACTCACTGTACCCCGCCCTATGTAATTGTATTGGCCTGATGAGAATTTACCGAAAGGAACGTTCACTCGCCACTCTCTCTTCTGATATCACATTAACAACACAGGCACTAGCCAAAAGCCCATACACGCATGTTTCGCCGATATTCTGCTGCTGCATGGCGCAGCTGCGAGGGGTTCGGCTCACCAGTGGGGCTCCAGCGTTCCCAGTCTACTTGCTGGTAGATACTCCAATTAAGAAATTGTTCTGAGAAAATTAAAAAGCGAAAATTTCTAAATTGGAGTACCTACCAGAAAGCAAATGGGGAATGCTGGGAGACACACTGGTGAGCCGAACACCTCACAGCTGTGTCGTGCAAGGGCAAAATGCCGGCGAAACATTAGTGTACGGGCTTTTGACTAGAATCTGTGCTGTTAGTATGGTATCTCCTTACCCATCTCATTGAGCCAGGCGAACCGGTGCCGGGAGCTTCTGCTGTCCGCACTCTTCATGCAAATTCACTCTCCGCATTGAGTTATTCGGTCACATGAATGTGTTCTCAACATCGGAACTGACTGCAGTGTAGACGCAATTTTCCTGTTCAGTTCAGTTTTATTAAGGGAGAGATACCCGAACGCCTTTGAATTCCCAATTGATTACAAATTGTCTACAACAAAGCACCGATAAGTGGAAAGTTGAAAGGAAGATTGTTTGCATAATCGCATGAGAAAAGCAGGCGGCTGTCTGCTAGTCGAAAAATGGTGAACTGGAAGGGATACTTACTAGCTGTAAGTGGTAAATGCATGTATAATTTGGGTGGCTGGTAATGTATGTGCGCGTCGAGTTTAAATTAAAATGAATCCACACAGGAGGCGAGTAGAGCATTAGTAGACGGGGCGTTCCACGCTGAAACCACTTTGTTACCGAAGAGACTTTCGTCAATTGATCATTGTTTTACCTGAGCGTAGTTTTAGGGCATGACCGCTCAAAGGGGACGTGTTAGTCTGAGCGGAAAGATCACTGGGGCCAAAGAAACAGTCCAGGCCATTCATATTGCGGAAGATTAGAATAAGATCACTGCGTAGTTGCCTGTAAGAGGAAACATGTAGAGAGTTGAAATTTGAAGAAAAAGATAAGCTCACCGGAACGGGTTTATTTAAATGCTGACGTTTCGAAGAGCTCGGTCGGCTCTCCATTGTCAAAGCGTAAAATGCATTTAATCTACCAGAAATCCCAAGTGGCGTGTCACGTTGGTCGGCCTCATGCTGATCGATTTTTCTCGCCTCTCTCTGCCTCGGCCTCTCGGGGGATGCTTGATGGGTGTTTTGTCTGCGTGCTTTGTGAGTCACCACTCCGTCGGGGGGAGGTGATTGAGCCTCTGTCGGGTGGTCGGTCTGGCGGTTCTTTTTCCCTTTCATCGAGTAAACTCGTCGTCGGACTGCTCTGTATGGCCTTCTTAAGTCCGGTGTGGTTGTGTGGTCCTGAGCTCTAAGGGCCTAAGAAGCCATTGCCATCAGCTGAAACCTCAACAGTCATTTACAAAATACATCGCGATGAGGGCGACTGCATCTATGTGGGAGCAACCGGGTGGAAATTGCAGACTCGCCTACAAAATCACAAATCGACTACTCCAAAGTTAGACCCAAACTATCAACCAGTGATGCACGTTGAAGAAACTGGGCATACTTTCGATCTCCAGAGAGATACCATCTAAGGCCGAGGCAACACAAAAGCAGAAGGGTTAACATTCGAGGCATAGTACTCCATCATCAGGCATCTAAACCCTCCTGTAGCGTACAAAGTCCCACGCCATTACAGTCGTAGAGCTCAGGACCAAACAACCACACCGGACTCAAAAAGGCCATACAGAGACAGCCCGACGGCGAGTTTACTAGGTGAGGAAGAAAAAGAACCGCCAGACCCACCACCTGACCAAGGCTCAATCTTAAAACAAGCAGACAAAACGTCCATCAACCATCCTCTGAGAAGCCGAGGCAACGAGAGGAGAGGAAAATCGATCTGCATGAGGCCGACCAACGTGACATGCCACTTGGGATTTCAGGTAGATTGAGTGCACTTTACGCTTTGACAATGGAGAGCCGACCAAGCTCTTCGAAACATCAGCATTTAAATAAACCCATTCCGGTGAGCCCATCTTTTTCTTCAAATCATCAACACGGATCTCTCAGTTTTGCCAATCTGAAGAGAGTTGACAGTCTGTTTTGATAAGGCAGTGCTCCTAGACCTTCTGTCATTTATGTCGCTTGCCTCTGGATCTTTTCTAGGACGGTATGCCATGCTTGTATGGCATATTTTAGACTCAGCCGCGCAAAGGCGACAAGTATTTTGGAAAAGTCGCCTTTGTTAAATCCCATCGACGCTCGCCTAATTAGTTGCAATGTAGACATGGCACATTTGGCCGCCTTCACGCAATTCAGTGTTGGTTTGAGTGAGGATGTAATCCACACACCCAAGTCCCTCTAACTGCCAGCATGCTGCAATGGTGTACAGTGAAGAAAGTAAGTTCTGGCTGCAAGCATCGCGCATACACGAACATGGGTTGGCTGTGCAACCAGCTGACGAATTGACACAGGTGGCTGCCCGCACCTACGGAATGGGTCATGAATTAAACTTTGCAGCCACCAAAATAATCGCCCACACCGGAAACAAGACAGGCCGAGAATCGATTAAAGCCTGGGCCTCAGTCAATCGATTTGTCGATCCGGCTCCGACGTACGGAGTCCTGTGTAGTCACCTCCGGTCATCGACCGGTGGTTGGCCAGCAAGTCCTACAACTTTCGCTTGTTCTTTTGTTGCTAATATCTCTGACGATGGACCCCTACACGAGTTCGAAAGTTTAGAATAATAAACAGACTGGATGGAAGTGAATGTGCGAATCCCAAGTTCTTGTTGTAAGGAAGATGAACACACGATCTCTGGGACAGTACGTACATTAGTATGAACTTTCGGTTTCGTACAGGAGGCATCGTCAGACTGTGAGAATTCGGCGTCGAATGAGCAGTTTTGTGGTCAAGCTATGAAGGGGGGGGGGGGGTAGGAGTGCAGGGGGTGGTGTCCGCGATAAGCTGAGTCCACACCATCTCACGGCGGCGTGACTGCGCGCACCCTTGGCTGGGAATTGGGTCTCGCCTTTTGGCCGTGGGAACGGAGCACGTGATAGCAAGGGGTATACCGACGTGACTGTTGGTAGAGATGGCGTCAGACACCCAGGCCTCCAGCAGTTCTCGCCCTGTCTTATTGCTGGCTCGCGTCACTATCCGCATGCTCGCGAAGTTGAATTCGTGGCCTTCCTTCAGGGTATGGGTGGCGACCTGAGACAACGGGTCGCCTCTCCGGACCGCCCGTTTATGCTCCGTTTTTCGCAAGCTAAGTCGTCTTCCGGTCTGTCGTGTGTGATGGCCAGGGCAGTCCCGACATGGGATCTGATAAACGACACCCGATTGTTCTACTACGTATAGTCGATCCTTCACTCACATGATTTTGTCGCGCATGGTCGTTGTCGGACTGTGAGCGATACCCACATCGAGCTCTCCAGTTATACCTTCCGTCGCTTCGGACACATTCTTTATACATGGTAGAGGGTGCCAGAGGGTTGGCGACTCTCCACCATAATCTGATCGGGTCGGACAACTTTTTCTTGGATGTCGGCCAGGAATTGGAAAGCCGAATTAATGGAGGTCCTTGAGCCTTCTCGGAGAAGGTTAAGTTTGCGGGCTATCCATTTGGATAGATTGTTAGTGTGAAAATTAGTCGCACTATGTCCATTACTACTCTCTCCGTTAGAATAGAAATGAATACTATCGGAGAAGGACGGTCACTCAAACGGTCTAACGATGAGGTTTGGGAACAAAGAATGTAACCTGTAAGTTAGTGAGTTAAAAAAAAGAAGAACACATTTGTGTTTTGTGTTGCAACCACTACTCAAACTCCGTCACTTCAGGAGGACAACCTGACAGGAATGTAGCACACGTAGTCCAAACAACGAGTGCTACTGAAGGTAATTAAAGTAGCGGTGTCTTCTTGAATTATCGCTGTGTGCACTTGCTCAAGTTGATCACGGCAACCAGCGGTCGGTCGGTTAAGCGCTCCCTCGAGTCTCCTTCCATGCGACCGTGAAGGTGACATCGGAAAAAATCCCGCATTACTGGTTAAAAGGCACGCTTCCACAACAGTTTTGACCGGATTTCGATGATTCCATGGAGTTATGGGATAGGAGGGTCACGGGCAAGAAAGAATAGATCGAGGACGTCTCCGCAGACACAAGACGCTCACGTGCACGACCCCTAAAGCACTGGTGCTGTGGTCGAAATCTTGCGGTAGTACATTGAACTGAACCAGTGTTGGCCTAAAGAAGCACAAATCGAACTGACAAAATGCCCTAAAGTCGCCTTGACCCGATGCCTACGACAAGTAACACCAGGTCAACTAACGCTATCGTCTGAAGCGGAATTGCAGCAAGGTCTTAAGGGAGTACATAGCTGACTCGGGATACCTTGAACAAAGTTACTGGGTAAATGTGGTACTTAGTAAGGAAAAGTGGGTAAGCAGGTGCTGCGAGTGACGAGCTGGGCGGTGTGTGCTAATGAGGCGACACGTGGTGACGAGCATTTACGGCGGTGTTTTACGGCAGGTTTTCGCGGATTCGCATGTGACCGAGTAGGTGCATACAGTGAGTGAATGTGCATGGACAGTGTGGGTAGCTGAGGCGTGTGAGGTTAGTGCATATCGATGCTCCGATACTGATCTCTGTGTGATCGATTCGCAGGTGACCGACCAAACTTATGCGTGATGTGCATGCGCTGTGGCAGTGTCGGAAAGACAGGTTGGAAGTAACTGAGCTCCTTGCGGTGATGGTGTTCCCCGCGCTTCTGGGGAGGGGAGGGTAAGTTGGTAGTGCTGGGGATAAGATGGTTGTCGGATGTGCAAGGTAGGTTTTACGTATGAATATTGCGATTAATTCTGCTATTGTTGATGTGCGTGTGACGGAATAAGTACATGTTGCGAGTGAATTTTGCACGGACAGCGCGGGCAGTGGATTCGGATTCAGTGAGTGCATGTCGAGACTCCTGGCTCTAGTGCGTCGGTCTCTATGTGATGGATTCACAAACGACCAATCAGGTTGATGCGTGAGACGAATGTGCGATCGTAATGGGGACAGGTTTGGATGGAGTCCCCATTGCTGGTGGTGGGGACGGTGAGGGTGTTGGTTGACGAGGCGTCAAGATTGTTCTTATCGGTGGTGGGGGTTGGAGGGGTGTTGGTGCTCGTCGCGTGGGCTGTGACAGGGTGATAGATGGGATGGAGGGGGTCGATGACATCGACTGAGACGTGGTGGCATCAGGGGTGTGATGACAGATGGCGGTGATGATGATGATGATGGTGGTTGTGGTGGTGGTGGTGGTGGTGGTGGTGGTGGTGGTGTTGGTGGTGGTGGTGGTGGTGGTGGTGGTGGTGGTGGTGGTGGTGGTGGTGGTGGTTGTCGTGGGGTCGGTGTCGGCGTGGCGACGGAGATGTTTGTATAGCTAGTTAGTTGATTTGTCGGGTTGCAGTGTGCTCGGAAATGCCTAACTCAGACATTCCGTGCGTTGACAACATGGATATGGTGAAAGACAGGCGTTCCTCCCTCCCAAATACAGGTGCTCGTAAGTAGCAGCAGCCGACTGACAAGAGCGGGCGAGGATTTACAATAGGGCCTCATACTCGAGATGTTCTCATTGAAATCAATAGAGTTCCAGCTCTAGCAACCAATCACCATGTCTCATCTACTCAAAAACTCGAGGGACAGGGCTATCCGTCCAAAAAAATTAAATTCATTGTCTGCATCGAAGATTATAAACTTCACAATTAACTCATCATCCAGGCCCAAGTCATGAATGTACTTATGAGAACTTGTTCTCCACCGTCTATAGGACTGAGGACTCCTTCGTGGTTGTCCTTCATCCCCAAATTCACCACATTGTCGACATTTTTAAGGTCTTTGCGACTGAACGACCATCAGATTATGTCCACGCCTCTACATACACCAATTTACAAGAACTTCTGCAACATGTAGACAACTCCCTGTGCTGCGATTGTGGTGCACAGTTGGATTCAAACATTGGTGGCAGTTAACTTTGTGGCGGGGAGTGAGATTTGGAAAACCCGTTATATCAGCAGGCGAACTTTGCCCCGTGATAAAAAATGTGCCTAAGTAAAAAAAAACTAGAACAGTACACAAGGTTAGGAAACAATGTTTATATTCGTAAAGTGCCTAAAATATACTATATAAACGCACTTAAAACGTTTTGATTGCATTTTTGGCAGGATAGGCTTCATTATTTTAAAATAACTTATTGACAGGCTCGGAATGATGACCCTTAGCCTAACGCGATTTAATTGCCATGGGGGATTCATTCTGCGACTATCTCTGATGACGGGTCTGAGTGAGCATCCGAAACGTCCGGCCAATAAATTTTTTCTTTTCATTTTTGCGTATTGTGTAATAGCGATCTATATACTGCACATTATCCTGAATACCGCTAGGATGTTGTTCCAGTCAAGGGAGCTTAAAATTGAAAATGACAATGTGCCCCTCGAGACATGAGGTTTTATCTAGTGTGCAAATGACATCTAACCAGGAGCGTTCGAATGGTACCGGGACCTAACAGTTGATCGATTCAGCCTTTGTGAAATAAGTCTATGTGTGAATCGGAAGGAGCTTCTGTCTTGGCCTTAAATGGGGAAAATAGCAACCCCGACAGCGTCATCCAACGCCTCTTTGTAATTCAAAATCAACTTGGGCTGAGAATACTGACGCAAATGTACACTAGTTGAACTTTGGATCGAGGTCATTCTCTCCCCTCGCCCATCATGTACCAGTGACTTTTGATAAGAATTATTTTGCAACACCCGTCCTCAGGGCCTTCGATCACCTTGACCGTACTTTTTGATAGCTCGCTGTGAGACTCTGGTGCGAGGCTTCGTTGTATCTGAAAATCAATCCACTGAGCAGTACAACCTGGATTACATGGTCAGTTTTTTTGGCGGACTGTTCTCCTCGATTTTTACGCCGACAATAAAGAATCACTGTTTAGGATTTCCGTATCATCTAACATTTCTGTAAACCCGAAGTACTGTTCAAACCACCTGTGATAAAATGTCGTTGGCATGGACTTTTTGACTTTTCATTATCCGAGGCATTTCACACATGTCCTACGTGGGCGGAATGACTGAGGAAATGTAATTACTTAACTCTAAAAACCGACTACACATTATATTTATGCTTTCGAAAGTAGACAACTTTGGGTTCTCGGGGATTCGAATTGTGATGCTGACTCACGGAATGCAAGTCAGCGACCTCTGCCTACTCAAATGCAGTCCTGTAAGTTTGGATGCCCGTGGTAGTAAACCACCAGCTATACCATACCATCACACCTTTCCTCATCAGCCCTTACAACACCCATGACCATATTTAGCATCACACAAGGCAAGCCTGTAGCCGGCACCTCTTGCGTAAATGAGAACTGTGTTCCTCGGTACCTTCTTTGTGTGGCAGCCCTGCTGCATGTGTGCTCCGAGCCTGATACAATCACCATGCGCTAAGTGCCGTGGCTTTAAAAATTGACAATTGAGGACCGAGCTCAGGCCTCACAGGCAGTCCACTGTCTGTTTTTGCAGAGTTGCGGATTGGCGAGTTGACGGTCATGCTTCAACGGCTCTTCCTTAATGTGGCCTTTATGGCATTCTCACACCATGGGATCTGGGCCACCCCATTTATTTACTTGGCGTAAAATCGTGGCCGGTGTATGCTGTGGACCACGGGGTGTGGCGGTACGCCGTACTAGTCACCTGCCTGCTATCCCGCCTCCCCTCTTCCTGACGCTGTTTTGACGCCCGGCCCATGCGGGGGGGAAGGGGCGAGTGCTGTAGATGCTGCGCAAGTCCACACTTACTTTGGACTGATTCACGCGCAAGTCACCACTCTCGCTCTCATCTTGCTGTGGAGCACACGCTGTATAACGTCGACAACGACGGCCGAACCGTTTTAAGTCAAGTCCTTCCGCGCACTACAGTCCCTATCCACGTTCCGCGGCATTATTGGACGATGTGCTCTTTATTGATCTGTTTCAAAGACGGTCCAAGTTACTGTGCGCTCAAAAGAGTGATCTTGCTCCCCTCAGAGAAGGCTGTTGGTCGAAAGCGCGGCCCTACGTGTTGGCATACGACTCACGCGTTGATGAAAACTGCACACTTCTTTGAACCTCTACGACCTGAATGCAGTTTTAGGGCCGCAGACCCGTTTCGTCTGGTAGCTGCCTACCAGTACCACGACTAAATGAATTCGGGGAGGCCGTAGTCAACGGTATAATTCTGTCCACCTTCATGCATTCAACGCCAGTCTGGCATCATACGCCACCGTTGCTGGAATACGAAATGCTGCCTCGCCTACTGGCTGAGTTGAGAATGGAGACCCAGCTCGAAATTGATTCTTACGATTTTTCAATATAATCCACGTCTATTTGAATTTGTCTGAAGAAGCGGGCATCCGCAAGTGACAAACTGTGCGGTCCTCCATAGGCGGACTGAATGGAACCCGGACAGAAACGGCCATTTCTGACAAGAAGTGGAGATACGTGCTGCATACTGGACTTCGCGCCAACGCGATAACTCTCACACTCAAGCAGTGAGGACGAATGAATTTGCTACGTCTATCTGATGAACCTCAGCACGTCTCTATCGTGAATTAACCCTGACGAGAGCAAGGCAAAATAGCAGCGCTACTCCTGACTTATTTGCCGTTGACTCTCACCTGTACTCTAGTTCTGCGACGTCAAGACACGAAATGTAGACCCAACTCGAGTCAAGACTTGGAAGAGGCATTCTGAAATCTGGTCTACTGACGGTCGATTTTCTGCGACGTCGTAAACACACACCGGGCTATTCAGTAATGTCGGCACAGTGGCTAGCTAACCCGCTCAACTCCGGTGATTGCGTGCATTAGTCTTTGAGTCTCTAAAAGGCCAGACAGCAACAAGAATCTCCCGGTTAGTCTGTAGCACCGTGGTTAAAAATTAAGATGATTTCATTTGTTATTAATGTCCATATTCCTCCCAAAGTGGCGTATGTTTGAGTAAATCCGCGCGCCCTCGCCAACACGGCAGTCATCCGTTGGGTCGAAGATGTGCCGACCTGACCCAGAGCCTGTTTGTTGACTATCTGCTTGGTAGGGCCTATCACGCGTTTTTTGCAGAGGCCGCTATCGTATATGGACACGGATCGGTTCACATGTCTATAATGAACGCGACAAGTGCATGCGCTCCAAACCGCATAGACGAGACCTGGCCGTTCATCTAAATTCCGAATCTACGACGCTGTACACGAGGAATGCCCGCGGCTAAGATTGACAATGCGCACACCGAAGACACCTCAGTAGCACTAACGCCAGTGGACCAAATAGACGATCGGCTTGTTCAGTACCACCGTGACGTCCATCTCCAGTGGGGATGAAACTGTTAATGAATTAGCAAGATTTTCCAAACAAGCACAAACAATTGGGTCGTTGATATCTCAAGAATCAGCAGTACGCGGTCTGCACTATATATGCATATGCATTACTAAGGACCTATGACGCTAAAACCAGTAGCAGACGGTAAGAGGTGCAAGTCACATGATCTACACACATAATCAGAATTCCCTAGCGACTGTGTTGCAGCCTCCTTCAGGTACGCACGGCCAGCACATGCCTCTGACCGTATTCCATGGTTGGTAATATCATACAGGATAGTTGAAGGACACACTAAGACCAGGCCAGTCCCAGTAAATAGGATCATGGCACTAATTCGTAAATTCGGAATTCGCTATCTATTTGGCCGTGTCTATTGTCAGGATGCATCCCTGGAGACGAAAGCAAAGATCCAGACAAGACACTTTGTGATGTGATTGACGAATGGAGCACAACCACAGAAGTTACTGGGATGAGCAACTTCTGACTGAAGAAGCAGCGGAAGTTCCCATTCTGGGGAACCACAGAGAATTCTGGTAAAGGTACCTGTCGAAGGACTTAAATCCTCGGCAGCAGAACGGTTGCATTAACAGCATGCTTGCTCCGCACCTCCCATCCTAGACTCTATTCCAAATAGTTGAAACACACCGAAGCACGCCAACCGACAGAAGAGTTGAACGACAATACCCTAACGACCTCTTTCGAGCAAATGGATACCAAAACTACTTAATCAGGGAAAGAAAGCGCCGAGTGAACGAACGAAGGCCACAAAAAGAACAACCCGAAGTCCGGAGGGCTATTCCTTACACCAAAGTAGCCTCCGAGGCGGTTTCACGACTGTTACAAACCACCAGGTTAAGCATTGTCCATCGACCCCAGGCAACAACTCGTCGTCGTTTGATACAACCCAAAGACATGCTGCCACCCACTGAGACCTCAGCAGTTGTCTATCAAATACTTTGCAACGGTGGAGACTGCAAGTACGTTGGGGAAACCAGACGGAAATTACAGACCCGCCACACGAGCACAAACTGGCAACTCGGAAACTAGACCAAAACTCAGCTTGCGACTCACATCGGGGAAACTGGTCAGTTTTGACCTTCAAGGAGCAGCCGTCTCAGGCCGGGGCACCTGAAAGACAGAACTTCTCACACTTGAGGCTTGGCACTCAGATGCCAACTCCATTAACAGGCATCTAGACCTTCCTGTAGCCTATAAAGTCCTGCGTCACTACATACGCCGTGACGAGGACAAGGCAGTCATACGGAGCTTAAGAATACCGAGCAAAAACGGCCTGCCGACCAATTCACCCAAAAGGGGGACACAAACGCAACTAACCCCAATTGGGGCGACGACACAACACAGGAGGCCACCAACACTCACAAACGACAGCCAGTAGGCCAAGGCAACGAAGGAAAAAAAAAGATCGGCTCAAGGCCGATCAATTCGGCTGTTTATTCAAAATTCTGATCGATTGTTGCACTAAACGCTTTGAAAGTAAAGAGTCGCTCAAGCTATACGAAACATCAGTCAGACAATCCCTTCGGTTCAATGCGCACTTCCCATTCATCGGGGCAACCAAAGGCTCGAAAATGTCTGTGAGAGACGCGAAGAGATGACAGGCGATGAAAATGATGTCAAGAGTCCCCAGGTATCCTTAGGATCTCTACCAGACCCGAAGAGGGTACTATACGATGGCTTTTAGGGCAGTGACTAAGTAGACAGGAGTGCCCTACCATACGTGCAAAATGACAAAATGAAGCCCAACTTCTAAATACTGGTGCCGGGAGAGGACGAAAACAAAGTTACGCAGTATAAAGAGCTTAAAACTCATCGCAGGTGTCTCACACAAACCATACACAGCACTGCGCATATTGTACAAGCATTGAGAAATAGCCTTGAGACACGACGACACCGGTCAGGCGACCTGATGACGCATGGTCTAAGTACATCTGGTGTGATTAAGGGGCAGAACAAAAAACGACCATAAAATCTTGACAAGTGGTCTGACAGCAATGTGGCGCATTTACAATGGGAGCAGGTGGGTGTGCGAGGAGAGAGAAACATACACAAAGTCCTGTATAGGAGAGAGCGCGGCCTGTGAGGGGTATTAGGTAAAGTCCATAAAAACAGAATTGAGGTGGTCCAAAGTCGGGTGCTGTACAAATGCGGACCGGCAGACAGGCGGGAGATCTGGCTGGTTGAACAGAAAAGACAGTAGATTAAAACACTGACAAGGTAATTTACAGTGAGGTGTAAGAAAGGTCTACCAAAAAGCGGCTTTCGATACTTACTTAAATTAATGCATGCGTTGTCCAAGGTAGCCCGGCTTCTGAATAAACAAACGGGCAGCAGGATTCCCCGGCGACACGTGCACGGCATTTGGCGACGTGAGAATGGTTGGGGTTTTCGGTGAATGACCAGCCATCTTCGAAATGGGTCTGGCACCGACCAAATCGCCCTGCCGGCTCTTGGTCTGGGGAGGTGGAGCAGTCGCAGCTGTAGAGGGCTGCAAACGAAACTCCATTGGCGCATCGGACATTGGTGGGTGTGTGCTGGGTTTGCCCCTTGCAGAGGAATATATTAATGGCGGCTCCTCGCAGAAATCATCTGCAGGTCGAGTGGAGAGGCTGGTAGTTGCTGGGTAGTACTCTCGTGATACTGATGACATGCTCGAATTCATCCGAGGCTTTTTAAAGGCTTGTGGTGTACCACTGCCGTTGTCAGGCTGATGACCCGCCTTAGGACCAGATATTGATTTAGGAGGCCGTTTTACGGATCGTCTGTAATTGGGAGTTTGATGACCGTCATCCCAGCCGTTGTCGTATTCGCCATGCTAGTGAAGTAGGGAAAAGCGAGGTATATGCATGTTTTCGGTGAAAAAAACACACCCAAGGGCATAATTACACAGTCAGTGTCCTGATCCTGCTTAAAAAGACAAACTGGTGCAAGGCCATGGTAAAACGATGTGCACCCACGGTTAAGAAACATGTTTAACAATCCTTCGCCCTTTACAAAAAGGCGTCACACCGATCAGGTCATGTATAAAGTCGTGTTTATCATTTAATTAAGGAACCTAACAGCCTAAGAACTGCTTAATTAAAAATTGAGCTGGGAAAATGAGAAACTTTAAGACCAACTGCAGCTTAGTCCTTGGGCACAACAGGGAGGACGGAAAAAGATGGAAGAATAACGCTACAACAAAGCAGGAACTTACCCAAGAATCATTGTCGGCATCAGAGCCATCCAGAGATAATTCGTTATGACTGCCTAAGAAGCATTTAAAGAAAATATAGAAGACGGGCCCTGACTGCAAAGGGATTATACGAAAGAGTAACGTTTAGAACCGCAAAGAATAAGCCGCAGAAATCTGTAAAAGAGGGCTATACCCGGAAATCTCTAAAAGTACGACCGAATTTGATTCAATAGTGCAAATGAGAATAGGCAGTCGGCAGTGCATACCTTTATTGCGTCGTGAGGTGGACGATGGGGCTACGGACGCTAAGTGCTATGATAAAAAGTGTGAGCAATTTGAGAAGAAGAACCTGTGAAACCGAAGGACGCCGCTCAGACGACATAGACTGCGTAAACTGTTCTTGTCTACGGAAAACGTTAAATAACGCCGGTGTCCTCACCTGGAGGGTGCCGTATCCCCGGCAGCAGATGACTCGTGCCTGCACGAAAGCAATTTCTCTAAGAGATAACTAACAAGAGAACTCTGGAAATATACTGTGACGTACGTTCTGTGCTTCGATACTTCTTCAAAACACTTCCTGAGTCGTTCTATTTCGTCCTTTAGAAGCTCGTTTGCCTTGAAAAATACTCAAAATTAAACAAAAGTAATCGTACTAAAACCTGCTCTCGGCAGAGCAACTTTAGTGATTCATATCGATCTTTCAAGGGAATAGCTAAAAACAGTGTAAGTGTTATAAGGACGGCTTACTTTCATCGGATTCTGCCATTTCGAATACTCAGGTGAAAAGGATGCGTTTGCCTACCCAAGGAAGGCACTGGTCCTCTCGGCCTCGCGCAAAATTCAAGGGTCGTAGACAATGGCGCCGGGAGCGAACGCAAGAACCGAGGTTGTACACAAAGAGTAGGGTGGACATCATGGCAGAGGACAGACATCATTGGCAAGTTGGACCCGAACAAATTATCACAAGTTATGGTAATTTATACAGTATTTTTTCTTAAATATATTTTTTTATACCCCGTTATCGAAATATTTTTGTTTTAATCTATTCCCTTTGACTGTGCTTTTCAAAATACTGCAGTCCATCCAATCGTGTGTCTGGTTCCTCTCAGCATGACCCGTCACTCGAAAAATTGCACGGCTAACACCGTTTACACGTACCATGAGCGTAAGAAGGATGCAAAACACTCTGGGTATGGGACGCAGACAGTCAGACTCGGAAAAGACTCTATACGAAACTTTGACTGCTGTTGTCTAACACTCCAGCCGGCCAAGGACCCCGTGATAACTCCAGATGGATTTCTCTATGACCGCGCAGCCATCCTTGAGTACATCCTCTCTCAAAAAGCCGACATCAAGCGCAGACAGAAGATATATGAAAAGCAGCTTGATCGGGCTGCACGTGAGCTCGCGGAAAAGAAGAGGGCAGCCAGGGAAAAAGAGGCCCGAGAGTTTATGGCGTTAAATACACTTGACACACATTCCCAGGCGTCAGTTCAAGCGGCGGAGTCGGAAGCACTGGCAAATATTGCTGCTCGTCGGTTCACTTCGGTTGAACACTCCTACAAACCTGGTTCCGCTGCAAGTTTTTGGACTTCAGATCCCTCTGGTGGGGCTTCTTCCTCGACTTCGGAACTGGAGCCACAAAAACCGGACACTGTTGTTAGGTGTCCCATGAGTGGCAAAGCCCTCAGGTACAAAGATCTCATAACAGTCAATTTTACGGACGTCGAAGTCGGGCCCCGAGTGCCACTTAAGGCTGGGGAAAGCTCAATCGCCCAGGATGTTCGGCGCTGTTGTGCTGTTTCTAAGGACCTCCTTTCTAATTCCACTCCTTGTGTTGTGCTTAAAACGTCTGGCTCAGTTGTAAAGAAAGAAGTTGTTGACAAGATACTCAAAAATGAGATGGTGGATCCCATAAATGGTCAAAAAATGACTGATTCAGACTTCATCGAAGTTCAGATCGGCTCCGGCGGATTTTCTGACGAACGATCTATTTTGACTGCCACTCGTTGGGCTCCTGTCATGCCGTCATAACTTTGCCAGACCTCAATAAATCGTTTTCTTGCTTTTTAAAGAATCTTTCTCCTTTAGTGTGTCATCTTTATTTCTTCCGTGTAGAGTGTTTCGGCCCTACTTTCGGACCTCGGCTGTGCCGATTTACCAGCGATTCCTGTAAAGCCTGATCAGCTGCGGATCCTTACTTCTCCATCTGAATTTTACCATGAGATACAGGTATAAATCATGAACATTGATTCCTTTTTTGCGATCAATTCCTGGATACTATGAAAGGCAATCAAACCGACCTAACTGGCTTTCGCTAGAGGTTTCTTTTTGTTATCAGTTGCCGTGTTCATTTCCCAACAGTCTTTCATTTCTTTTTGGTAGTTTGAAGAGATCGTCCCAGTCACTAGATTATGCCGGTACATCACCGTATGCTCGCGCAGCATGCTTGTTTATCCTTTCTCCAGCATTTGTTTTGACAGACCTAGTTATGGACAGAATGATGATCTTTTTATATGCTGTTAACCATAGCCGGATCTGTTTATTTCAGACGGAAATCTCAGTGTTTTGGTTGGCATTTTTAATATTAAACCAAAAGCTTCCCAAGTCAGCTGTCCTCAGGAAATCTGGAGCTATACGTTGTAGTGGTCTTGAATAAAAGGTCCGGCTAACCTCACTGACTGCTTGTACTAATATCTCAGACACTATTTGTTGCGATCATTCCATAGCGATTTGTCCCCCCTCGTTCTCCGTCGTTATCAACATCCTCACCTCGTTCATACTTACAGCATTTGGCGGTTACGAAGATTTTGGCAAAGCGATCGTTGATATTGAGACCTGCAAATGACTCCAGGTCGTCTCGCTGTATAGATTTTCATTAAAATACATACCTTTCCGTTTAGCAGAGGAAAGTATGTTCTGCGCGACTGCAGCTCAATTGTCTGGCGTTCTTTGAGCCATTTCTGTCTTACATAGGGAGCCTTTTCCTCGCAACTCGGACCAAGTTCTTTTGTTTGATCATCAATTCTTAGCATTGATCACGTTGCTGCCCCCATACAGATCTACGAAGTGATCATGCTTAGATCCGTTTTCTTTAACGCTTGACCCTAGTGTGGTCTAGATGGCCCCGTCGTTGGTTTGAAACCGCAAGATATCGTCGCGCTAAGACATATTAGATATTTTAATCCCTCCTATTAACAGATTTAAGTAGCGCTCCAACGCCAGCGGATTGTTTCGTTTGCCAAAAATAGCATCACGATAAGCTACAACTCTAGATTCCGCAATCTACTGGCCGACTACAATGATCAACACCAACTATAACGTCGGTACTTTTACTGCAACCCATGATGACCAAGGTGGAACTTTTGCATGACGACTTGCAGCAGCGAGCTTGAGGTCGCAGAAGTCACCTCGAGGTCTTCACCAATCATGCCAATCCAAGCTTTTATTTTATAATTCCATGTGGTTTCACCGATGTCCTCCGGAGTCCTCATGATATTGTAGCAAAGGTCTCAAGCCACCTCACCCTGGGCGAGGTCTGGACGCCTTACAGTTTTATTTTGTCGTCTTCATTGATAGCTCAAAATTCACAACTGCAAAAAGGAGTTTGAATTGTCAGCAAATACGGACTTTTTAACGGTTTGGCTTCTACTGTTAGCTCACAGGAACTAGGATCGGCGTCGACTTGGTCGTTTGTCCGGTGTATGGCCTTGCTGACGCGTCCATAGATTGTGAATCTCGGAACGAATACTAGCTGCAAAGTAGCCCGTGTTTAAAATCTAAAAAATTGGCATTTGCAAGCCGACAGCTGCAGGTCTATCAAGCCGGAGACGGCTGAGAGCTGTCACACCAATCAACTGGCAAAATACTGTTAAGTCCGATGACAGCACTCTGACCTGCGAAGAACTACAATGTAATAGGTTCCCCCGACACCATTGCTCCAATTTCCAAGGCGCTGTGTGAACCAAACCCGGACAAACAAACCAGAAAATTGTTGAATACTTTCCTGCATCGCGAATTCTAAAGCTCCGTGCTACGCGGTCTAAGGTGCCCGACGGACGCCTCAGCCGTGGTCTGATCATGCGTGCAAACAATAGACTATCCGAACGGTCCATCCACGAGGTGTAGGCAGATTCGTCACATTGCGTGTTTAGATCTGTAACCGTTCTTTGATACTGGTACCAAAAGCATTATGGAGTGTTCTTAATTTATCTGTTGGCGTCTACTGCCTGTCAGAACACAAAGCAAGATCCCATGATAAGCATTTTATTCCCTGATGTGCTTTTGCCAGACTAAGAAAGTCGAGCATTGCACACCCTGAAACCGAAGGTTCGACTGTCGTGCCCGACTCTGTTGACCGTGTGCTGCACAACAAGGTGGAACAGGCTCGGTGACTTGCGCTCGAATTAGTTTATAGTGAGAGTAGCCTTGCGCAGCATCTGCCGGACCTGGTGTCAAGGCAGAGTCGAGAAGACAGGAGGCGGGGGAAGCCGCAGGTGGATGGCGCGGCCGGGCCCGCACCTTGGCGTTCCACATCCTCGGGTCCACACAAAACTTGACCAGCGCGGCGGAGATCTCAATGTGCACGACGTCAGCCGGCAACCGGACCTGCAACCGCACCCGAATGTTGACATTTTTATGATACGTATTTAAATAACGCCTGCCAGAATCCAATGTGGCCCCATGTTGCTCCAGCGTATCTACCGCTTGGCCCGTCTGGAGGGCACAAACACCCGGAAACCAGTCACTGCCTGAAGAACGTTCTTGCGACTGAGAGGACACTATCATCGTTTCTGTCTTCCCCCGTCTTATTCTTTAACAAAGAGTGCCAGCTGGCGCGTTCGCTGTTGGCAGTTAGTGGAACGATCTTCATCGAGGGTTAGCTATGAATGAGGCAGCGCCCCAGCTCTGACGAATAAGTAGTCCCAGATCAGAAACGGCATTGTTACCGGGCCGCTGAGATTTGGAACGTCATCTGCTTTATGAGATACCACAACGCCCGATAAGGACATTGTGGTATTACGGCAGTGAGTTTGCCTGCCACTGCTACTCTGTGGCAATATTTGTAAAGCAAAGCATTCGAGGAGAAAACCTCTAACAAGCAATCCGGTTGGCTGGTGAGGACGCGTGTATACTCAAAATATAATCAAAAAATCTCACGAGGGAAATATCGGCGACTGTTGGGACCGCGACCCTAATTCAAATGTGTGAACGAGTGGTATAAAAGCTGAAATACGTAATCGGGAGTTGACCCGACTGCCCAGAGTCTGCCGCCCATCTGGATTCCGGATCCACAACTCAGGCTCAGGGGAAACCAGAGTCCTAAGGGTCAGCTCATACCGCAGTGGACCACGTGACTCGTCTTGCAGGCACTGTGTGATGATCGCCCTTCTACACCAACTCACTCATGCACTAACCGTGTGGAAACCAGTCAAGGATCTGGCTTACATACAGCCGAAGTGTTACTTTGTGAATATCTCTTTTCTTTCCATGTACGCAACAAATGCCAGGTAACGACTTGCGCGATAGGGGAAATTTCTGCTGTCGGCGGCTGGAGTGGTCAATCTGCGCCAGGCGACTTTAAACAGCTTTGAGCATGCGTCTCGTGCTTCTATCTCTGCCACAAACTTCTGTCGACCTACTTATTCAGATGCTAGCCATGCAGCCGAACGAGCTAAGTGCATTCCAGTTAGGTCAACGTTTAGTACCACGCCTTGTGGTTGCAGATCAGTACATGTTACCGCAACCGGTGAAGTCCGTGGTGAGCGGGACTCGGGCATTATGTGCAAGTTTTCGAGTAGGGGGTCACGTCAAAGTAAGCTACGGTCATTCTCATACAGCTTAAAGGTGTGTGTAGTTCAAGAATGAAATCGACCAAAACACCGTCTTCGGGGTTTCTGTCTTTCCTAACGTAACTGTTGGGACCATGTCGAGGTACTCATAAACGTGTGATAAAGGCCCACCACCGACTAAACTCGCACCTAGGCGTACCACCACAACCTCTGTTCCACAACGGACACTTAGCCAGTATTTGATTCCATAACAAAAATAGGGGGCAGCAGCGGAGTGAACCATCAACTGGCCATGCCATCTCACCCCAGTGTTGGCATTCCCGATAACACCTGTCGAACTCCAATCTAGCCCCTTTGTTCGACCAGCACATCAACTGCAGGGACAGACACACACGACAGTTCGACCGTCGATTTCGACAATGTCCACCGTGTGCTCCACAGGGGAATGAGTGCAGGGACGGTGGTGGTGGTGGTGGTAGTAGTAGTGGACTTGCGCAGCGTCTGCCGCACCCTCCACCTGGTCCGGTGTCATGACCAAGTCATCAAGACCGGAGGTAGGAGAGGGCGCAGGTGGCTGGCGCAGCCGAAAGCGTGCCGCCACACCCGGCGCGGATCCCACAAAGTGGGAGTGGCCTTCGAGGCCGCGTTAAGGAGGGACCACTGCAACCGGACTCGTAGTCCACCGGTTCACCACTACACACAAACGCACAATAGGCTGAGTGCAAGGCCCGAGTTGTCCCGTCGGTTGGCAATCTTTCAAGCCACGGTCTTTAGCACACCGTGATATCTTAAAGCTCGCCAGATTGTTTATAGTGAGGAAAATGTACTGAGACATCGACCTCTCTCTACCCCCAGGCACCACCCGGTATGATGCCTGAGCCCATCTGGGCGGGCTACATGCATGACCTGACCCCCCAAACGCACACACCAAGGTTAAGCACACGAGGGGGTGAGATGCTCGGATCCCAAATGTAGCAGAGAAGCCACACGGAGAAAGGAGCTGGAAGCACACTTCCTACTTAAGTGAGAGGTGCGGGTGATGTGGGATGTTATGGGGGAGCGGTGTATGCGTGAGGCATGTGTTGGTGGATGAGTGTCCTTGTAGCGTCGTTTTTGTTCTGTCCGCGAACACCTGTAGCGACATCTCCGTAGAGGAGTCCTCGGATAGTCGCTCATCGTCCATCCACCAGGTGGCCGCCCCATCGAAGATGCAGTTGCCTCACCGTAGCGTGGATGCTCAGTATTCCTGTCCTTTCCAGGAATTCCATATCCGGGATTCTGTCCCGCCATTTCAGCTTTGGTATGCTGCAGAGGCAGCTGAGATGGAAGTGATTCGGCTTCCTCGCCTGATCGGAGTACACACTCCAAGTCTCCGCTCCGTACAGAAATGTTGTCAAGGCGACGGCTTTGTGCATCTTCAGTCTAGTGTTCATTTGAAGGCGGTGGCGACTGCACATGGAGGTTCGCCGCCGGCTGAAGGCCTGACTGGCCCTGAGCGCACAGTCGTCCGCGAAGAGCAGGTGGTGAACTTTAGTCGTTTATTTCCACTTGAGGGAGCCGGCCGATGACGACGGCGGAGATGGTTGGTGGACGGTTGAGGATGCTTCTAAAGTTCTCGACCCAGAGCTTTTGGATTTGCGACTTCTTCATTAGAAGCCTTAAAAGCGGCGCGGTTCTTTTGGTTGTGGGACGTAGATAACCTTAATCGCTGCAAGTTCTTTGATTCTTTGCGGTCGGCATGCCCCTGTATTTTTTCGGCCTTGCGACGCATCCAGGCGTTCTGCATCTCCCTTAGTCACTGCTGCGCGAGGCGGCGATAGCGGAAGAAAGTCGCTTTGTTAACATCGTTCCGATGGTTCGTGTAGGCATTGTCCAACCTGTGCTTCTCAACAAGCAGTTGACTGATGTCTCCGTCGTTGTCGTCGAACCAGTCCTGATGAACAAATCCAGCGCACCCGAGTGAATGGAGTTCCGCGGTTAACACCACCGAGTCTCCGCGGTGGCATCTTCATCAGAAGCCTACAGTTTTTCCAGTCACTAATATGGAGACAGTTAGCAAGCAAATTCAGCATAACAGTATTTAATTTAGTTGGTAATCTCTTACCTTGCGGCCTCCTGTGGTGTTGCGGACGAAGCCTCATCCTAGATGTGAGGAGACGGTGGCCCGTCCAGCCATCGACGTCGCAGATCTCCTTGGTTATCGGCACGCCCTGTCCGTTTCGCTACCGGACGAGAACATATTCCAGCAGCTGCCAGCGCCGCGATCGGAGATGTATCCAGGTCGCCTTCATCCGCATCGGCAGGCGGAAGGTGTTGGTCAGCAGGAGGCATTGTTCGGCGCAGGTTCGCAGGAAAGGGAGACAGTTTTAGTTGCTGCCGCCGCTCCCCTGTGGACGCAGCACTCCGCTCCAGGCAGCGCGGTCTGTCCCGACGTGGGCATTGAAGTCACCAAGGACGATGAACTTATCCGCCTTCGGCACAGTCGCCACAAGGGCGTGCGGGTCTTCGTCTAGTCGGAACCGGTTATTGACGGGGCGTAGGCGCTGATAATGGCGGCGAATCAAAACCCCAGAAGAGACAGGCGCGGGGTCATCAGTCAGTTGTCGATGCCCTGCGACAGACAAGACATACGCTCCCTCGATGTCTTTCCGGATGACGAAAGCGACGCCTGCGTGGCGTCACTCTGCCTTTAGACGGTGGCTCCAGAAGGTGTGGCTAGCACCCAACTTCTCCAGTTGGCCTTGTTCGGAGAAGCGAATCTCCCTGAGAACAGTGATGTTTATCTTGCGGCGCGCCAGTTCTCGAGCGAATAGCTCCGTTCTCCGTTCCGGTCGGTTGCTCCCCGGATATTTTACAAGGAAAGGAGCATTCCAGGCTGCCATAGTGAGCAGACTCATCCTAGTAGCACGTAGGCTGTGGAAGGGGGATAGGGACGGGATTGTTGTTGTCTATTGTTGTGTTTTGACTGCGTTTTTTATCTATGCGCCACAGTATACTAGCAGGTGGTGTGATTTCCTAGTATTTGTTTAGGGTACCTTTTCTAGTCCCTTTCCCCACGAGGTGGTAAATAATTCTATCCCTTAATAGGGCTGCCTAGACATCCCATATGGTCGCTTAGTTGAGAACTACCCGCATTAGCCTGGGTCACCTACGACGTTGCATGTCGACCTCTCCGTACGACTTTTAAGACTGGTGGGAGGATCATCCTTCGAGTGAAGTTAACCGACTTCGTCTCAAATGAGACAGTCCGCGCTCGCTGCGACAACATTTCAAGGATAACTCAGGCCATCCAAGAACGACGACTGAGGTGGTTCGGGTATTTTCTTCGTCGTCCACCTCAGGAGCTCAGTGTTACTGCCCTCGATCCGGCACCGTTGCCCCATTGGAGGCGTCGAAAAGGGGGTCAGTTCAAAACCTAACTAGACACTGTCCGTCAAGACATGGAGGTGGTTCTTGGACCTTCGGTATTCGGTCTCCGTCGTTGGCGAAGGGAATGGGTTGAGCTGTCTAGATCTGATGCTGCGGATCGTCACGTGTGGAGAGGTACAGTTCGGGACATCATCGAGGCCGGCTAGATCAGGCATGATCGCAGCCGTATCAAGTACAAGTACTGGTGGGAGGGAGAGGGGATGGAAAGAGAAGCCGAGTTGCCGTGTGTGTGGGGGGGGGACGTACACAACACCGGGTTGAGGCGGTTACCGGGGTGTGGTCGCTAGGCAGACCCTACCTTCGGGGAGCCACATGTGAGGGCCGGGAGCCAGTTAGTAAACGCTAGGCGTAGGCACCAACTGCACGAGTTAAGTAGCCTTCACGCGAGACCCACAACTGGACACCTCTGGTTCCCAAACTCACTAGCAGCAGCCCACTCCTAGGGCGGAGTAAACGTGCGATTTCAGCCCACCACTGGTTTAACGTAGGTGTCATCTCTGAGTTGCTTACAGTCGATGAGGAGTCTGAATTTTCGGTTCAGGCGAAATTGGCCACTTTTAGGCGCAGGACTGGTTGCAGTCCATCTCTGAAAGTTTGTCATATCCAGACGAATTAAAACATGTCCTGCTTGGTTTTGCTGCAAATAACTACCAGCGTTCATTGCGCCTTCGATATTGTTACTTGCTCTTAGTATTAAATTATTAGTATTATTAAAATGCCTGCACTGTGGTATTCATCCAAATCCATCGTCTGTGCAGCATTGTCACGGTCCCATTAGTCACTTTTTCTGCTGCTTTCAGAAACAACTGAAGAAGGCGAAACGGAGGATAATTATTTGCACGCTTTACGTAGGAACGGGGGAGCTTGAGCAGGCACTTGTAAGTAATCTCCCTTTTACTGTCCTTACGTTAATTATGAACTCCTATCGTGCTACTGTTTGATTAGTTGTTTACATTCCATAATAGGCGGCCCTCGTGGTTTAGTGACTGTATGAAAACTCTTGCCACGATTTCTGTGTATTTTTGAGAAGTATCCCGCAAACCTGCCTGTCGTGTTAGACAACTTGGCATAAGTCCGTCGTCTCACGCACGTAAGGACCACATCATCTGCTTCGTTTGTTCATACTCACTGGCTACTGTCCAGCCATTCTATTAAAAATCATTGGTATTTTGGCAGATTTGGATTAATTCATATTGACCCAACTGTGTAAAACTCGGCGCCGAGCCTGGTAGTCATCTGGTGGATTCTAAGTGAATTACTCAGGAAATCCTGCTTGGGCAGTCAACTTACTGTATCAGATTTGGTGGATTCCAGACGTTGCAGTAGGTTGGGCGGGTAACTTGACCCAAATGTGATTAAACTCGAGTCGTCCGGCAGGGCCTCGTAGCTCCAGTGGTTAGAGCGTTGGCTGTACTAAAGCCTTCTCCTTACTGCGTGGGTTCGAATCGCGCCAAGGCGCCGAGTTTCTCACAGTTGTGTCAATGTGGATTATTCCAAATCCGCCAAAATATCGAGGAATATCGCTGTTGCAATTATGCTAACAAAATAGGTGTTTTGGCAGATTTTGAATAATTTATTTTTGACCCAACTGTGAAAAACTGGATAGCCTTGGTGGGATGCGAACACACTAGAGCGGCGGCAAGGTTTGAGCACAGTCGACATTGTAGCCACCTGAGCTACAAGGTCCCACCAAGAGCCATGAGTTAAACTTCATATGGGTCAAGTTACTCGAGGACCCTATAGAAACTCTTATTACCTTCAGTTCCCTATCCGCGTAATCAAGCCAAATCCCCATCATCTATATTGATTTTGCCATTCCTCTGTGCATGCATAGGCCCCGCCCGTACAATCCCTGTTACCACCTTCTCCCGTAAGACAGACACCTTTGGCTGGACGTGTGTGTTTGGGGTCCTTCACCCGCTCGTTGCCTGGGCGAATTTCCCACCTATCGGGTTTTAATGTATTCTCCTCTCCTTGTGGTGCAAAGCGGCCTCGCGGTGGCTTTGTGCCTTGTGCCTGTGATCTTGCCTTCCAGAGATTGAGTCCCTGGTTAGAATGAGTTGGACTTTGTGACTGGGAAATTATAAGACCCACTCATCATTGCCTACAACCAGCTGTTTATTCGTCTACCGCATAAAATTGCTTAATTAACATGCTCAGGAAGTTTCCAACGAGTTGTCACTCGGTCTGTCTATCAGCTGGCTATCGTCTTCTCGAAGCATCTGCTTTTGTTTTACTCACTGCCACCGACTGCGCTCTAGAAGAGACTCTTCTGTCTCTAAAATACATTACATTAACCACGCTAGGTGTATATTAGTGAGCGTCATGATCAGCAAGTTATGGCTCTCACAGCCTGGTATGCGCTGACAGTTCTCCGCCACCTGGTTTTCTGGCGGTAGATACGCCTGCGCTCCCGCTGGGTAAACAGTCCGTCAGCACGGCTGTCTAGTCATCATCCTCGTCCTTCTGACCCGTTGTGTTGCTGTGGTTGTTATTTAAAGTCCCGATCAAGTGTTTGTTGCGAACCAGAGGGTATAGTGGTGCGCCTAGATGCGGGTGCGGCCGTGCCAGCCACCTGCGCCATCTCCCGCCTCCGGTCTTCTTGGCTATGTCTCGACACAGGACCCGGTTGGGCGAAGAGAGAGTTCGGTAGCTGTTGCAAAAGTCTGCACTCACTGTAAACTAATTCACGCACAAGTCACCGTGCGTGCTTCACCTTGCTGTGAAGCACACGGTGGACATCGTCGGTTGCGACGGTCGAACTATCATATTAGTGAGCACACAGCCATTTTTTTCTTTTTTTGAATAATGTAGGCTTCAATTTGTAGCTTTAGCTAGAGACCCGAGAACATCGAAAATTCATTTTTACACGGTCGCTTGCTGAAATATCTGAAATCATTTTGCAGGTTATATCAGTTGTTTCAGAAGTTTTCCTAAAATGACACTGGTATGTAGCTTCTGCTGTCTGCAGATAATCTACTGTAGGAAATTTATTGAGCGAGTAGGTCTAACTAATGATGTTTCTGCTTCGTCTCGCCGACGTAAGTCCTACAGAGAATTAATGCGCTCAGCTTAACTTGCGAGCATGTGGCGTTAAACTACTTTTCCTCACAATTGCCCGACGGTTTCCTAACCCACTGTTGCGATTTCATCATACGATTCGGTTGGAACAACTTTTAGAGAGTTCGCGTGTGGCTAAGCTGAAAAAGTAGGACGGGGCCGACATGTTCTTCCCTACATACTACCTTGCCTGACTCATTAAGATTCACACTCAGCCGCGACGTCCATGGCATGGGAAATTAGCAGCCCAGAAATTATGCAAACCCGTCCCATCCGTGACCGCGTCCTCCAGTCACCTACTAGTGTGATTAGTCACTAGCGTAATGATTATAACCGGAATGGAGAATTATCATCACCAGGATATCTGGTAGACAACCGCCCAGTTCGCGCAACATTCAGACATCACATTCGGCTGTGGACGGCCGCGGAGCCCAAGAAGTGGGAAGTAGACGCGGGCAATCATCTTGATTTCGTGATGTTTTAGTTGTGTGTAGTTTGGTTACTTAAAACTTGTCAGTAGACGGCTTAGGCAAATGTTGCTCAGTATCAACTTCTTAGCTTTTTGTGATTCAAACTGTAAGGCGCCTGGTGATGCCAACCCACTCGAAACAAGACACACTCGGCGATCGACGTTTTAACTTCGATTGCTGAACCGTTGCAAGAGGTTATGTACGTCATTTCCGTGACCCGACAGTGCAACCCCTCTGTGCTCTTGCGAAACCGAAATTTCAGCATGCCTTCCATTTTGTGTGACTTCACAACTTACAGTGCCCAAGTTTGCAATCTGTTCGTCGCCTCTGTCCTCCCAGGTATCTGATTTGGAATCTGCTGTCAAAGAACGTTCAAAATACGGGCTATCTGTACACTTGTTGGTAGAATCCACGCGTTCCACTCGTCCCGCCACCATCACCAGACGGTACGCAGGGTCTGTGCACCGAAATGATACGAGCGCGGACACCCGGGCTCCCCCCTCTTCCATTCAACTTCTCACCCGACTGGCCACTCTGCCTGGCGTCACCGTGTCCCTCTACCACAGTCACAAGCTGCGCGACTGGATTCGCCGCCTGCTGCCGGAACGAATAAATGAGACAGTCGGTCTGCAGCATATCAAAGCCTACGTATTTGACGATACCGTGATTGTCAGCGGGTAGGTTTCACACAGTCCCAGGCGCCAAATCAGCCTTGCATGTGATTATTCTCAGCCTACCTTACTGCGGAATGCGTTTTCCTTTTAGAGCCAATCTGAGTGATGAGTACTTTACCACCCGTCAAGACCGAGCTTGGGTTTTTTTGGATCTTCCTCCTCTCGCAGACTTCTACGCCGGACTGGCTGACGTGATCTCGTCGCTCAGTTACCGCCTAATGCCCGATGGTTCTTTCACCGCGGCTTCTTTAGATCTCGACCCTGTTGTAGGTTGGTTATCGTTTTCTTCGCCACTGGTGCCTAACGAGCCTAAAATTCGACCTCTCCCTCTCTCTCACACACACACACACACACACACACCTCTTTTTCTCTTCATCTTTCTCTATCCCTGATATTTTTCAATTCTTACTTCGCGTCCTCTATTATCGGAAGCAGAAGCTAGTTTTATCTGTGCCTTTCATCTAACCGGTTCCGTCTACCCGCATGCCGGCGTAACTTTTATGTTCTCGGGGCATTTCTGTCCT
>CACRXP010001366.1:16989-46654 GCA_902702965.1 Spirometra erinaceieuropaei
GATGATGATGATGATGATGATGATGATGATGATGATGATGATGATGATGATGATGATGATGGATTCGAGCAGGAATCCGAAACGTCAGGCTAGTAAAGCTCTTGTCCCGGCGATCGTGTCTTCTTCTTGAGGACGGCTAATAAGCCAGAAGTGACCATTCAAGTCTCCCTAGTCCATACTTACATCTGGTGAGCAAGCATAGCACAACCATTGCAACGAGTTACTTTTGACATAGGTTTATTAGGTGAAGGAAAATAATATTCTCAACAAACGTTTTTCTAAAAGCGCAAGCCCGACTAATGAGAACAAAGCAGCAACCGAAGGATGCACAGCGGGACTACCGAAGTTGCGGGTCTTTGAATCCGACCCAGACAGGATAAAAAGGAAAGATTGGACAGGGAGGGGGTGATACGGCTGTTGCCAAATGGAGTACGAGAGAAAGCAACGGAGGAGCCAGCATCTACGACTGGGTAGTCTTCGCCACGATTACTGAAGATAAGTTGAATATGGAGGTCGAGACATTAACGGCGATAAGAAACTTTTTTGGCGGTCGCAGTATCTCGGACATAGCAGTCGTGACTGACTCAGTTGTTGTCAGCCAACCTCCTCCCGTCCAGTCTAGAGCATTCGTTCGACAACGGGGCCGATGGAGTTTGGTCTCAAAACCAAAAAAGGGAAGGGATCGGGCCCCAGATGTGGCACACCTCGGGATTGGGCACGACCGGCTAACGACGGCCAATGAGCCAGATATGACCATTCCAGTCTCCCTTGTCTTTGTCGGTAACTCTATTCGGTAGTAGGATTGTTGGCAACTCGGAAGTTACCAAATCAAAGGGCAGGGAAGACGGAGTTATTGAACAAACTTTGCTGTGGCAAGAGAGCGTACACACGCCTCAGCAGACAGTTACTGCGGGCGTTACAACCGTTAAAGCTCTTAGCCCCGGCGCGTGCTTACGCCTGGACTTTGTCCGCCTGTAGCCAATCAGCAAAGGGCCCAGTGTCGACTGGCCTCGAGCTCTCGCCGCCGTGGCTCCAAGTCACGTGCGACTCAAGCAATCGATTGAAGAAGACGTTATTTTCTATAAAACGGGCATGACTAAAATGATTTTTTGCATTTTTTTCTGTGAAATATGTTCGAGCCTATGAGGGGATGCAAGAGCAGAGGACAAAAGTTCATGCCAGTTAAGTAGCCATTTTCTGCAGAATGTAGTTTTTATGGCGGCCAGAAGGAAGCTTGCGCAGGGCCGACATCCCGGTGTGCGTGGAACATCTGGGGATTATGCAGCACGGTAAAAAATATCACACCCCTTCTCAAGTAGTCTTTCCCAATCCGAAACACATTTTAGAATTTCGATTTACATTTCATAAAATAGCACACCTACTGTAAATGGTGTCTGCTTTTGGCATACACGATGCAGACTCACTTAAGTAGTGTTTTCTGTGTGGTGACGATTTCAAAGCTTCCGCCAGTTTCGGGGGGTTTATCTGATAGAGTGGGTTACTGCGCATTATCCCATCAAAGTGATTTACCCCCGGATCCAGACATGCGGAGGTGAGTGAAACGAAGTTCCTGTGGCCCGGCTTTGTACGACTTGGGGGGGGGGGGTTAGCGGGATTGTGACCTGTGGTGTCGCGCGGTCGTTCTGAAAAGCGGTGTCAGGTGTTTGCAGGCGTTTGCACGTGCTTATCCAACTGGGGGGGGGGTCTCCTGCTCCGTAAGGTGCGCCGGCCATAAAGCGGGACTGTCTATAGAATTTCCCGCGACCATGCGCTAAACTCCACGGGGGTACCTACTCCCCTGTCCTAACTCTGACCCTGGTATTTAGCGCGGTGCCGACCGCGATAGGGGAGGAGTACTTATAAGCGTGCCTTACCGTTTCATGCATTTGACGGGGGACGTTTGACACATTATTGGGGTTCCACTATGAGATATGGGTGACCGACACATCCAGAAGATGCGTACTGCCGGACGGGATCGATCGGCCGACCAAAATGCGCCATTGGGCCTCTGCCGCCGAGTTCCACGTGCCCCCTGGCTCGATGTCCTCTGATTCGTTAAATTGACCACCTTTACAATCCTATATCACAGTTACCCGTGATCTAAGGTTCGTCCTGCGCGTTAGGGAGAAGGTCATGTCGATTGAGTTGTCAGGCTGGCTGGCGGTAACCCGGCGGTAGCGCATCCGCAGCGAACTCAGGAGGAAGGGCAGTCAGGCGTTTGATCCCCTCTCACTGCAGTTCTTCCAAGTTTTGTGTTTCTCCAGTTTTGCGGCCCTAAGTGTTTAAATTTGTAAGTCTTGTTTGGCGGCACTGAAACAAGCAAGCGGTTTTTGGTTGCCTTTCTTTATTCTAACGTCTCTTACCGCTTCTCTCTCCTCCCCCTCCCAGCTATAAAGTTGAGGCCAGCACCTGTTCACAGCCAGGTTTTTGTCCCAGCGCCTAAGAACCCCGACCCGCCAATTCTACAGGCTATCCTGTCCCCCATCACAGACAGCCCCATATGTAACAGCCACAAGAAACGGCGTCGTCCACGCACCTCCCCTTGGTACATGCGAGTGCGCAGTGGTCACCGCCGGCGATACTGATCGTCTCGTACCTGACAGAGATTATCGATCCCCTCCTTTAAGTGCCACCCAACCCCCCCCCCCCCGCCTTCCCCTGCACCCGTCACAAACACAGAAATCATTGAAACTATTTTTTGTTGCCTTAACCTCTCACACACCCTAATAGATCCTCAGGTTGTACCATTTTTGTGCACTGACCTCTTCTACCGACTGGATCTTTTCTTTGCCCGACAAAACTATCAGACTGACAATTTTTGGTATATATACGTCTGCCCTAATGTATATTCTTTATGTCGCCTACTCTGACCTTATATCATGTACGTGTTTGAGTAACTTTTATCTTCCTGCCCACCCCCCCACCCCCCTCCATAGCTCCCTTTTACACACCCCAAATATTGCTATTCTTTGACTTTGTGTACTAATGATGAAAAGATTATACCTATGTTTTTAGTGGAAAACCGGTTCTTCGGGCGCCTTGCATAGACATTTTGGAGGATAAATGTTCCGCCTGGGGCCAAAAGTATGTCGGAGGCACTCCGTTGCTCGGGAGCCCGCTGGAAGGTAAGGTGGTTTCTGTGGCCTGACTTACGTCGAGTTTAGATTTGTGTGTGCGGTGGGAGTGGTGCTTAGGCGCGTGTGAACATTAGAATGTTTACGCCTTCAGAGAAAGAAGACGCGATCGCCGAAAGAAGAAGTTAGTTGGCTTGGCGCTTCAGATTCTTATCGGAATCCGCCATCAGAGACAGTCGTAGATACGGCTGATGGCGGCGCAATGAGGGCATTACTTGCAGGACGTCCTATGAGTACTGTAGTCCTTGCGCCTCCATCACCCTTACCTGCGACTGTCTCTGATGATGGATTCGAGTGAGAGTCCGAAACGTCAGGCCAATAAACGTCTTGTTTCAGCGATCGCATCTTCTGAGCAGCTTCCCGGACCCGCGTCCTTACCCCTATCGGCTTAGGCCTGCTTTGTATTCCAGACCCGAATTCAACGGACGGAATTGCAGCAGTGGAGTCCCTAGGACGTTTTATCACCCTTAGCATGAAAGGACCGTGGGAGACCGTTTTCGTTGTGCTACATGAGTACCCAGACAGGACAGTTTTCCCGGTGCTAGGACATTGGCTATCATAGCATCCCTGAGGCTAGTATCTCCGGGATCTTGACCGGTTTCCGACATTCACTACACTTGAATTCCCTTCCCTCAAAGTTGGCGGTGCCGCCGTTGCCTAGCTATGTCGCGATGACTTACATGGCATTGGTCTAAACTCCTCATTCGCCGTTTCTATTGGAAGTCGACACGAGGTGAACTTAAGCACAGTAGCTGATCAAGCCGACACACCTCTCTACTCGCACTGAACAAGCGAATTCAAGTGAACCAGAGCTCGAACTCTGTCCACACATCTCTGAGTGCTGTCATAGGACGTCCACATCAAGGGGGAGGAGCCGCCCTTGGAGGTAACGCATTATTTGCCAATTAAAAACCCCAAGCCATGAAGTAGCGCTTTAGGTTTGTCAAAAGTGACTCGGGTTGTAGTGGACAGCCATAATGTCTACGTCGCGCCTCTCGCTGGCGCCTGAACCTACGTCCTATCGACAGCCTGCTATGGCACGCGTCTGCCCGGCTTCGATTTGTCTCGTTGCAATTCACTGTCTGCACCGCACATTCGGTCGATTCTCTGCCTGCACCACGCGGGGCTTGTCACTACCTTCGCGTGAGCTCGGAGCCAGTCAACGCAACTCCTACCACTGATTGGTAAGACAGGCGGGAACAGTCCAGAACAATAGAGTCAACAATCTGCAACGACACTTTTGCAGCGGCGACCTTCGGCGATTCAGGGCTCGTCGCTCTCGAGGACGAAGCCTCCGCGACGCCGGCCGCATCCTCGTCCGGTTGCCAAATTTCCCCTTCACTATTCTGTACAGAATAAAGTGTCCTAACCAAATGGCGTCCTGCTTCTAACAACTAGGGATATGGCCTGAAGTTGTGGCGCACTGAGCGTACGCCATCACCGCATAACCGCTGCAGGGTCTATTATGACATTTCGGCCATCTCAAGCGACGATGTCCGCGCATACGCGTAACTATCAGGTGAATTAGTTCGTAGCCGACCAGGCATACGCAGTATCTGCCACCCCCACTGTGTCCCCATGGTCCCGTAAGGGGGCCCGGACAGGATTGACTTCACTGTACTTACTTCCTGGCCTGTCAGAATCCGTCTGCAGACCTGAGTTGAGAAGACTGAATGTGAGATCGAGCACAAGTACTGATGCAGCATAAGGCGTACAGTGCGTTACCTAACTCAGGAAATCTATCGAAATTTACGAATAATTGCCAATCACTCGCAAACCGACACCATTTCATGAGTCCAATGTCTATGTTAATTAAGTACAAGTTTAAATGAATTAAAAACATAAAAGAAATATTAGAGGCAGTGTTGTGCTGTTTAGAAATGTCGATTTATTTTGAAAAGCGCAATAGCCCGCAACCGCCAGAAATGGCTCTAATTTAGTAAACATCGTTTTTATATGTAAAGAATGTATTCTCATTCCGGAAACGTAGTAAATATGAAAGTACAAATGAAATAACGTTTGATAATAGGGTCTCTGTGAAGTTTACATCTAAAGACCGTTTAAGAATTAGTGTGATTTCATATATGACGGTTTGTCAACTGCCCACATTCTGTGTGTAGATTCCAAAACAGTTTTCCAGGTATTCGTGGTATTCCTGACTTGTTTGAGTTGAATGAGATGCGGTTCAACAAGAGAAACTGGATTTTGCTTGATTTCGCCGATGGGGATATCATAGGAACAAAAGATTTCATAAGCCGACATGCTATCAGGCCGATCGGTGCCTAATAAATTTAAATAGAACTGACAGGCGTGATCGTGAACATACCATTGTGTGTTTATAGAGAGAAATTTTTTTCCGTTAAATTAATTTACACTTTTCGTTAGTTTTGAATCACGTCGGGTTTCAGATCGGTCTTGAAATGTTGATGAATACTTCATGATTTTCAGTGTTTTCACCCTACCGTCCATAAAGACAGATTCTGAATTACCCGTTTGTTGAGAACTTCGAAATAAGATTATTCTTGAAGGCATTTACCGAATTAGGGCGTGTTCGGGCACTCCTTTTCACGATGATGGTCGTTTGGGTCACATGTGAAGACTCATTCAAACACCAAACTTAATTTTCGAGAAAAATGGCTGTCCACAACGAAAGTCAGCAAAGTATATGCCTTCGATCAATAAAAAATTTCCTTAATAAGTTACTTCTTGAAGAACTACTTTACTACTGCACACCGTTTACGGATCTCTGTGTACTTTGCATTTTTGCACGGTGAGGCCAAGTAAAACTTTGATACTTTTGGTCGTTTCTTTCACGTTCCTAAACAATACTTATATTTTACTATTGCAAACGCAAGAACATGCCTTTTTTTCTATACATTGAGGCCATTTCCACTGTTTTTGATCGATTTTGGACTCCGTTCTTCGATTATGAATGCATTGCAGAGCGCCCATATAAATATCGATATTTTGCTGAAACTATTAACGTTTTGCTCGTTCTACATCCGAATAAGGTATGAGCAGAATATAAACTACACGACAAGTAGTGTTTCATATGTTCAAAACTGAAATGACCATGCAGTGGTGGCCATTTATGTGACATCAGGTAGAATTTTCCAAACGTCAAAAAATTCCGCCCATTTAATCGAAGGAATGCCTATCTGCGTTATTACTGCACTTTAGGGCACCAAATCGCACAGATCTGCTAATTTGACCTCTAGGAACTGATAGAACCCCTGGTTTTCTTAAAATAACCTTGGTTTTACCAGGTTGAATAGCACGGTTAACATCGGACATAAAAAATTTTCAAGTTTGGCTAAATCTGTATGTTAAAACTCTCGCGGGTAAATTACTCTCATTTCAATGAAAAAGTCGATTTAATGCGTAACTGGAGTCTAGGACAAGTATTAGCATAGGAAGTTGCACGAATATATTCCAGCGCCCATTTTCGCTAAAATTTACTGAAATGCTACTTGATATAATTACGTAAACACAATTTCTGCAAAAGAAATGGACATTTTATTGAAGGAAGTAGATGAGCGAACAAAATGTGCAACGTTCAAGACGTCCAGAAATTGTCGGGTCAGTTTCTGCTATCAGATTTCATGAGATAGGTCACGTACTGTACGTGTCGCGCACGCGGTGACCGTTTGGTCTGACACGTCGAAGCTATCCGCTCCGGGGGACGCCCCAGCTGAAAGAAGAGCGTCGATTTCCCGGTCGAAGGACTACAGAAGGCCAGGGAAACGTCGACCGAACGCATGAGTTAGAAGCTGGTAAATAAGACCACAAACTTTCGAACCAATCCCCTAATGTCCTGATGTCGACGCACAATTATGGTCCAGGTGGTCCTAATCGACCCTCGCGAGTTGCACTTGAAGTCATCAGCGCGAATATAATTTGTACATATTCTGTTAGCAGGGGGCCAAGACTCAATATTTTTCCCCTTATCTGACATTCCACATTTTAAATGGGCATCTTCACGCTTCTCACAGCGACACACACGACAGTTCGACCGTCGATTTCGACGATGTCCACCGTGTGCCCCACAGCTGCGGCAGCGGTGGGAGCAGGGACGGTGACTTACGCAGGGGTTTATAGTGCCAGTAGACTTGCGTAGCATCTACCTACACTCTCTCCTCCTCCCTCGCCCGAGCCCGGGGTCAAGACAGAATCAAGAAGACCGGAGACGAGAGAGGCCGCAGGTGGATGGCTCGGACGGATCCTCACCTTGGCGTTCCACCACACTCCCTGGTCCACACAACAATAACCAGGATTTCAACCAACACAACAGAGATTTGGAGGCTGGCACGGCCGAAGCCGCACCTGGGCGTGCCGCCAACGCCTGGCTCGGATCCCACACTGTGGTGGGAATGCCATTGAAGCCTGACTCTCAGACCGCCTCCAGTAATGGAGGAGGTCCAAGGTACCCCGTCAGTTGGCAACCTTCCAAGCCACGGCTTTTAGCGCACCGTGATAGCTTCAAGCGCGTCAGATTGATTATAGTGAGGAGAAAATGCGCTGAGTCGTCGACCTCACTCTCCCTTCCCATTCCCACACCCCAGCCACTGTCCGAGCCGGTCAGTAGACTGGAGTGGGAAATGGGCGCGGTGGCTGACATGGTCGACTGACCATGCCTGCGCGCGCCACAGCACGACCTGGCCCCCCATACACACAAACACCAGGATTTCACACAACGGGGGTTGAACGGCGTGTCTCTCACTTGCGTGAGAGTGCCGTGGAAGGTGCTGCTTCAGCCCGTCCCCAGCCCACCAGTCCGCCACTACACACAACGTGAGGAACTGCGTGAACCGAGAGCGAGCCTCAATCAGCAACCTTCCTATCCACGACGCTTGACGTGTCGGGTTAGTCTCGGACACAAGTCACCCGTGCAGCCGAAGCCGCATGGGGACCGAGTCGAGATGCACACTTCCCACTTGCGTGGGAGGCGGCAGTTGAGTGCATGAGGTGTGTGAGGGTTGACGTCTAGTGGGGTGATGATGTTAGGAGGTAGGGAGTGAGGCAATGTGTGGTGTGACCGGCGGTTGTCTACCGCAGGTCGTTGTGGATGCGCATGTGGCCGAATAGACCCATGCGATGCGTGAAGGTGCGAGGGCAGTGTGGGCAGTGGAGGCGAGTGCGGTGGGTGTAGGTTGGTGCTCCAGGCACTGGTTCGCCAGTCTCTGTGCGATGGATTCGCAAGTGACCGACCAGGCCGATGCGTGAGGTGAAGGTGCGTGGACAATGTGGGCATGAGAGGTCGGCGATGTCAGTGTCAGCTGTAGAGGAAGCAGTGGTGTTGGTGGCGGTGGTGGTGGTCGGCACGTGTGACGGTGGAGTGAGGATGGGTCTGGGCGTGGTGGATGTGTTGGATGTCGTGGCTGTATCGGAATTGTGGTCAATTCCGCTCTCGTGGATGCGCATGTGGCCGAATAGACCCATGCGATGCGTGAAGGTGCGAGGGCAGTGTGGGCAGTGGAGGCGAGTGCGGTGAGTGTAGGTTGGTGCTCCAGGCACTGGTTCACCAGTCTCTGTGCGATGGATTCGCAAGTGACCGACCAGGCCGATGCGAGAGGTGAAGGTGCGGTCGCAGTGAGGGCAGGTGTAGTCCTGGCCCACACGTCTGATGATGGAGGTTGCAGGGGTTGTGCCTGTTGTTGTGTCAGGTTCGGCTGTGGTGAGGTCGTGGGCGACAGACGCCGAAGCGGCCGTCGTTGCGGCAGTGAAGGAGGAAGAGGAGGACGAAGGGAAGGAGTGAGGGGTGGTAAGGTCGGTGGCGTCGATGTCGGCTGGGGAGTGGTTAGTGGGTGCACAAGGTGATGGATTGGGAGTGGGGCTCGGCGGTATGGGTGTGCAAGGCTGCGGTCAATTCTGCTCTCGTGGATGCGCATGTGGCCGAATAGGCCCATGCGATGCCGGAAGGTGCGAGGGCAGTGTGGGCAGTGGAGGCGAGTGCGGTGGGTGTAGGTTAGTGCTCCAGGCACTGGTTCGCCAGTCTCTGTGCGATGGATTCACAAGTGACCGACCAGGCCGATGTGTGAGGTGAAGGTGCGGTCGCAGTGAGGGCAGGTGTAGTCCTGATCCTCATCACTGGAATCGGGAAGGGTGGGGGTGGTTGTGGTTGTTGTGTCTTGGTTGGCGATGTGTGAGACGGCAGCCTGAACGGCCTCCGCTGGGGCAGTGGAGGAGAAGGAGGAGGATGGAAGTGGTGGTGCAGAAGGAGTGTCAGAGTTAGTTGGCGGCAGAGAGGGCGAGGAAGAGGCGGGTTGGGGGACGGTGGCTGGAGCAGTTCGAGAGGTGCAGTTGGTTCGAAGATGTCCAAAAAGTCCGATTCGTGCCCGGAATGTCCGTTGACATCGAGGACACGTAGGGAGCGGTTGTGCGGCGGCGTTGCGTATTGGGCGAAGTTGTGATTTGCGGGCTTCGCGTTTCATTTTGGCGGCGGCGATGCGGTTGGCTTCGTAGATAGCAGCGCCCGTCTTCACTGTTCTCCTCCATGTCGGACGATCGTGGGCGAGCTCTTCCCAGTTGGTCGGGTTGATTTGCAGGCGCTTCAGGGAGGACTTCAGAGTATCCTTGTAGCGGCGAATTTGGCCTCCTTGACGACGAGAACCCGTCGCGACGTCTCCGTAGAAGAGTCGTTTGGGTAGTCGCTTGTCGTCCATGCGCACCAGGTGGCCGCTCCAGCGCAGCTGCATTTGTTTCAGTATGGCGTAGATGCTGAGGGTTCCCGTTCGTTCCAGTACTTCCGTGTCGGGGATTCGATCCTGCCAGTTCAGCCTCAGGATGCGACGGAGACAACTGAGGTGGAAGTGGTTCAGTCGGCGTGCCTGTCTCGTGTACACCGTCCATGTCTCTGCTCCGTACAGTAACGTCGGCAGGATGACGGCCTTGTACATCTTCAGCTTCGTGCTCAGTTGGAGACCGTGGCGATTCCAAACTGTGCTTCGGAGACGACCGAAGGCTTGACTGGCTTTCGAGATCCTGTTGGCGACTTCGTCATCAATCTTGGTGTTGCGGGAGAGGGTACTGCCTAGATACGGGAAGTTCTCCACCACTTGGAGTTGATTTCCGTTCACGCTGATTTGCGGCGGCGCGTTGGGGGCTGTGACTGAGTTGGGCGGCGGTTGGTGCATCACCACCGTCTTCTGCGTGTTGATGACCAGACCGAAGTTCTCGCAGGCGGCGGAGAACAGGTCCATGCTCCGTTGCATCTCCTCTTCCGAGGTGGTGTTCAGGGCGCAGTCGTCGGCGAAGAGGAGTTCGTGCACGGTGGCTGTGGATACACGTGATTGGAAGTTCATGCGCCGGTGATTCAGGAGATGACCGTCCGTTCTGTAGGCGATGCGGATCCCGGGGCGTTCGTCGCGGTAGGCGTCCATCAACATGGCAGAGAACATAAGACTGAAGAGGGTAGGCGCCAGCACGCAGCCCTGATTCACGCCGTTGGTCACTGCGAATGCCTCTGAGACAGCTCCGTTGTCCGTGACTCGCGCCATCATACCGTCGTGCAGCTGACGCACCATCTGAGTGAATCGCTCCGGACAGCCGAATTTCTGCATGATCTTCCACAGTCCTTCACGATTCACCGAGTCGAGGGCTTTCGTCAGGTCCACGAAGGTAGAGTACAAAGGGGTCCGCATCTCCTGGCACTTCTCCTGAATTTGGCGGGCGACGAAGATCATATCCGTGGTCCCACGATGACGACGGAAGCCGCATTGGCTTTCCGGCAGAAGGCCCTGTTCCAGATTGTTATTGAGGCGGTTGAGCAGGATGCGAGCGAAGATCTTCCCGGCGATGTTCAGTAGGGAGATGCCGCGGTGGTTGTCGCAGACTTGGCGATTCCCTTTGCGCTTGTAGAGATGCACGATAGTTGCGTCCTTGAAATCTTGCGGGACTTCGCCTTGACGCCACATCTCCTGGAAGAGCGCAGTCAGGTGATCCATCAGTAGGGGACCTCCGTGCTTGTAGTCCTCAGCAGGGATTGCGTCCGATCCGGGTGCTTTCCCGCTGGAGAGTTGCTGCACGGCCCTGATGGTTTCCTGGAGAGATGGCGGGAGGTCGAGGTCCGCGTTGGTCTCCACTTGCGGCAAGCGGGCGATGGCGGCGTCGGAGATGACGGAAGGGCGGTTGAGGACGCCTCGGAAGTGCTCGGCCCATCGCTGTAGGATTTGCGTCTTCTCAGTCAGAAGATTGCTGCCGTTGGCGCTGAGGAGAGGAGCAGTGCCCTTCGGCGGCGGACCGTAGATAGCTTTGATAGCGGAGAAGAAGTTCTTCCATTCGTTGCGGTCCGCATAGCCTTGGATCTCCTCAGCTTTGCGAGCAGTCCAGGCGTCCTGCATCTCGCGCAGTCGTTGTTGAAGCTGTCGGCGACTGCGGTTCGACCTTCGTCTCCGTCGGTGTTCACCGTGGGCTCCACAGCAAGGTGGATCATGCAAGGTGACTTGCTCAGCATCTGCCGCACTCTCTCCCCCCTCACACATCTGGGTCCTCTGTTAAAGCAAAGTCAGTGTGACCGGAGACGGGGGAGAGCACAGGTGGTTGGCGCGACCGAGCCCGCACCTTGGCGACCCACTCCACACACCTTGGCCCACAGCAACAACAATGCCACAACGCGTCAGAAGGACGAGGATGACTGAGTAGCCATGATTCAGCAGCGGGAGCAAAAGCACATCCGCCGTCAGAGAACTGCTAGGGCATGCCAGGCTGTGAGTACCATGGTTTGCTGATCCTGACTTAGCAGCCGCATACAGATCTGTAGGCCACATACAGTAGGTGGGCTAACTCATGAAATGTCAACCAGAATTCCGAAATGCGTTTTCGTTTCGAAAAGATGAATTAAGTAGATTTGTAAAGCTAGTCAGCCTGCAACATAATTTTTTAATATTTTAGTTACCTCAGGATGCCTGCTTTCGAAGGAACTTCCTTCCAGCTGCATGCAAAAACTAAATTCTGTAAAAATGACTACTTAATGGGCAAGGATTTTTCTTTTTGACTTTCGACGCCTCAAACTCCAATTATATTTCATGGAAAGCATGTATAAAAATATTCATTCTTTTGCTCATTCGGTAGGAAATTACGTCTTCTTCTAGTTTTTTACTCGAAAGAGGGACGTAATTCGGTCTTTAAAAAGTTTCCAATTGTGGGACTTTTAAATACCGTGAAATAGCTGTTCATAAATCGTCATACCTCTGCATTTACTAATGTGGCATGTGAAGTTAACAATATGGATCAAATCCATTGCTAAATTTTGTGAACCGTATATGGTCCCCCTTTATTACCGTAGAGAAATGTGTTGTTTTTCATACGCGGAAAAGACATGGCTTGTGGTTCGGGAACCCTGAATCCAAATGTAACTGCAGGAAGCGTGACATTAGAGGGCATTCAGAATTATTCGGGAATTGTAAAAGTTCTTGAAAACCGAATTATACCCTTCCTTCAAGTATAGAACTAGAAGAAGAAGACGTAATTTCCTACCGAATGAGCAAAAAATGAATATTTTTATGCATGCTTTCCATGAAATATGATTAGACTTTTTGAGACATGGAAAATCAATGAGAAACGTTAATGCTACATAAGTAGTCATTTTTTACAGAATGCAATTTTGCCTGCAGCCGAAAGGAAGTTCGTTCGAAAGTCGGCATCCTGTGGTAACTGAAATATTATAGAATTATGTTACAGGCTGACTAATTTTACAGTCCTACTTATTTAATCTTTTCGAAACGAAAACGTATTTCGGAATTTTGGTTGACATTCTATGAGTTAGCCTCCCTACTGTACGACGATGACGACAGTTCGAGTGTGCTGCCCGACGGCGTCCACCGTGCGCTCCACAGCAAGGTGAAGCAGGCAGAGCAGCTTGCGCAGGTGGATGGCGCGGCCGAGCCCGCACCTTGGCATTCCACTCCACACCCCCTGGCCCACAAAAAAACACTTGCAGTGCACATTCCCGATAATACCTGCCAGAATCCAATGTGGACCCCCTGCTGATCCAGTGCATCTTTTGCGTGACCCGATTGGGCGGCAACACCAGTGGTGGCTAGTCACTTAGCTTTTTTCACAGACAGAGTCGACTACAGCATCAAACAGTTTAAGCCCGAGAGAGCCATCGAGGCAGTTGCAACGAATGTAAAGTTTGATAAGAGCGGAAGAATCACACATTTTTAAGTTGGGAGAATGGTTGGCCGAGGGCCCCAGTGGACCCCAAAAGAATGTTCCTCAGCTACTGTTCTGAGTTGGTTATAAGGTTCATTAGCGTAGCAGCAAGGGTCAAAATCCTGTTTGGAAAGTGCTTCAAACTCCGGTCATTTGTCCGTAGTTTCTCAGAACCAGGTCGACCACAGCGCAGCCTTGGATTTTACCAGCTACATTGCTGTGATATTTGCTAATTACTCGTTTCACATAGAAGCAAACAAAGCGGGTTATGAATGAAGATGGAGAGCTTGTAGCAGTTCGCGTCTCCTCACACTTCGCCTTTGTCATGCTGCCGTCCTGTCCGCCTCACACTCCATGTCGATACGCTGCTGGGCCGCGCGAGTGCTCGAAGCCAATCAACGCTGTCCCCACTCTGATTGGCTGGCGACGTGGAGACAACGAAGGGCGCACACACGCGCTGACACAACACCTCGAAAGCGAACACAGACAACAGCTTGCTTGGAGCGCTCTCGCGGCGACTGCCTACAGAGCCCTTGTGTACGCACTTCCTCAGGCAGTAAAGGTTGTCCAACTCAAACCGTCTTCACTGACTTTTGATTGGGAATCTTTATCTTGTCGAACACACAACATTCGACAAGCTAAGCATAACCTGGACCTGATGTTCAGCATCAATCTTCACAAGCGCATAAGAGCACAGCATGCTGCGACTCCCCCTTTAACTGCCCGCTCGAAATCAGGGCGTATCCACCGATACGAGCGTTTAGCGCGCCTCATCAGAAGGCCTAATGGGAGATTTGGCAAATTGGCGTGTCACAGCAAATGAAACACACGTCAGACGGTCGTTCTGTTGGTGCTGCTGGCAGAATGGTCGACTGGCATCCCGTCGTGGCGGCCACACCAACGAGAAGGAGGCCTCAGAGGTCTGAGAGCAAAACCCTGCCACTGACCTCAGCCGATATGGCGCCATCAGCCTTTACAGCAAAGGACACTTTTAGCGCAGTCTGGAAGAAGATGCGGACTGTCAAAACACTTTAAGATCGCTCAGAGTCGAGCAGACCTGATGCTGCAATGATAGGCGTACACATGAAATGAATTGCGTTGGTGTGTCAGACCTAGACGGGTGCCAGTAAGGTGTCTGCTGTCCGTGTTACACGGATGTTTTATGTTGCATCAGCCGTCCCACCTGTTCGCAACATCTGCCAGGCTGACATACAGCTAGTGACCTAACTCACGAAATTTGTCGAAATTTACGAATAATTGCCAATCACTCGCAAACCGACACCATTTCATGAGTCCAATGTCTATGTTAATTAATTACAAGTTTAAATGAATTAAAAACATCAAAAATATTAGAGGCAGTGTTGCGTTGTTTAGAAAAGACGATTTATTTTGAAAAGCTCAATATCCCGCAAACGCCAGAAATGGCTCTAATTTAGTAAACATCGTTTTTATATGTATAGAATGTATTCTCATTCCGAAAACGTAGTAAATATGAAAGTACAAATGAAATAACGTTTGATAATAGGGTTTCAGTGAAGTTTACATCAAAAGATCGTTTAAGAATTAGTGTGATTTCATATATGACGGTTTGTCAACTGCCCACATTCTAAGTGTAGATTCCAAAGCACTTTTCCAGGGATTCGTGGTATTCCTGACTTGTTTGAGTTGAATGAGATGCGGTTCAACAAGAGAAACTGGATTTTGCTTGATTTCGCCGATGGGGACGTCATAGGAACAAAAGATTTCATAAGGTGACATGCTATCAGGCCGATCGGTGCCTAATAAATTTAAATAGAACTGACAGGCGTGATCGTGAACATACCATTGTGTGTTTATAGAGAGAAATTTTTTTCCGTTAAATTAATTTACACTTTTCGTTAGTTTTGAATCACGTCGAGTTTCAGATCGGTCTTGAAATGCTGATGAATACTTCATGATTTTCAATGTTTTCATCCGATCGTCCGTAAAGACAGATTCTGAATTACCCGTTTGTTGAGAACTTTAAAATAAGATTATTCTTGAAGGCATTTACCGCATTAGGGCGTGTTCGGGTACTCCTTTTCACGATGATGGTCGTTTGGGTCACATGTGAAGACTCATTCAAACATCAAACTTAATTTTCGAGAAAAATGGCTGTCCACAACGAAAGTCGGCAACGCATACGACTTCGATCATGAAGATAGCTTTCCTTAATATGCTTCCTCTTTAAGAATGGTTTTATTACTGCACTCCGTTGACGGATCTCTGTGTACTTTGCATTTTTGCACGGTGTATTTCCATATGTACTGTAATCTCTCGCCATATCGCGTTTCATCTTTCGCAAATTCAGTCTATTGGGGGTGCGTGTACTGTGCGATTCACAAGTATCCGTCTCTGAAAACCAAAACATTATATCTTCTGTCATTGTTTGATCCAAGGAACGCTTGAGAGGTTTTATTTTTTCTCTTTTCCAGTTATTTGTGAACAGAAATTTGCGAAGTCATGCACGCTCGTGCAGTTTCTCGTTGATTTTTGCACCATTTTCTTTTATGAAATTTACCACCACTTTTTCATGATTTCGACAGACAGTCCGTCTTATAGCGGCTTGACGGATAAGTTGCCAGTTGATTCAAACTTCTGTTTCCAGTTGTAAACTGTCCGTCCAACTAGTGGTGCACGATTGAAGCGTTGAAGATTTTGGCACAACTCTGGTGCACTACGGAATGGCTAACTTTGAACACCCTATGGACAATCCAAAATTCACCATCACCAGCTGCTTCCGTCATGTCGTAATAATGAAACCTAATTTATCTACGAATAAAAAAGTGCAATGAAGAACATTAATAAGAAATGGAGAACATCAGTCAGGAAATTAAATTCGGTATATCGGATAATTACACTGTAGTGACCCTACTTCGAGCGTCTGTCTCAACACTGGGCTTCTCGCACCAGGGCTGTCTGGCATCCGCCACTCGGTTCTCCAACTGACCAATCAGATTCAGGGCCGAGTCAGATGTTTCCCGGCTCTGACACGCTGTGACACTCCATCGGACATTTGGGACGGCGATTTCCCGGCGCCGGACGTGCCCTCGTCAGGCTGTCAACTCACTGATTCTGTACAGAATAAACAATCCTCCGCTCTCACCATTCGGGACCGGGCCTGAAGGTCGTGGTCGCCAGGGTGTCACTCTCGGCCTAGCCTGCCACGATAGCCACATTGTGCGACGCATTGACACAATTAGCGGCAGCTTCTCCTGTGCAGGATGCGCTGATGCGTGATCGGGTTTTATGCATTTCTGTCAGTAGGGAGGCATGTGTTTATCAAGTGGGCGAAATTAGTATTCGATGGTCAGTGCTAGTGGACAGCTACACTTAGCCGGCAACCCAATGGGTCCTCTGTACACACGCCTGTTCCGTGATTGCTTATTTGGCGATTCGTGCATTTGTCTTAAAAAGACTGCTTTCGAATGTCCTTCTTCTGTTCAAGTTTGTTAGTATTTCGGTCCAAGAACAGACAAATGCTATTCAAAAGAAGTAGACCTCAGTAATTTCTCCAGTTCTTCCTTGCTCGTCCAAGTAATAATTTTCCGACATACACTTCTGTGCAGTTCCTATAGCTCCTCTGTCAGCGATCTTCTGTAATCACTGCAATTACATCTGAGTTGGGCGTTGGAATATAGACCCCGTACTACAGGCTGCCTAGTACTGTATTCCAGGAGAGATTTGGGGTTAGAGTCAGCGTTAGTATTAGGGCCAAGGTTAGGGCCAAAAGGGTTAGTGTTCAGGGCCATAATTAGCATTAGGTTTAGTATTAGAGTTAAGCTAAAATTTAGGGGGCACGGAAATATGCCATCTTCTGTGAGTTAGGCAAGGCCATGTGGTGGCCCTACTTCGAGCGCTTGTCGCAACGCCAGGCCTTTCGCGAGTATCTGCACGCGCGCACCAGGGCTGTCTGGCATTCACCAACTCGGCTTTTCAACCGGCCAATCAGATTCAAGGCCGAATCAGACGTGGTTGTAAGCTGCCTAACCGTGATAAGTGTCAAGACCCTCCTATTCGACCCCCAATAAGAACACAGGACAGCGGCCTAAGGGGAAGATAAGGGATTATTTAGAATGACGGGAGGGAGTTCAGAAAGGGAAGAGAACACGAGGAAGACCTTTGGAGGGAACTGGTTGGCCTGGAACGGCGATGGCGTGTGGAGGCGTCGGGCAGACGTTCTCCGGTCCAAGGTGCCCGGACATCACTTGTCCTCAGTATTTATGGGGCCCCAGTCGAAGTGGGTAGGTTTTACGAATAGACCAATAAGCAAGAGCAAGTATGGACAGTGAAAAATAAGATAATCAAACGTAGCCTGTATTAAGACGCTTTATCTACGAGTAAAAAAGTGCAACGAAGAACATTAATAAGAAGTGGAGAACATCAGGCAGGGAATTAAATTCGGTATATCGGATGATTACACTGTAGTGGCTCTACTCCGAGCGCCCGTCTCAACGCTGGGCCTCTCGCGAGTGTCTGCACTTGTGCACCAAGGCCGTCTGGCATTCGCCCACTCGGCTTTCCAACCGACCAATCAGATTTAAGGTCGAGTCAGCACGGTTAGGCAGCTTCCAGCGTCTTAAGGCAGGGCACGTCTAAGTGTCGAAACCCTCCTACTCTACCCCCCAATAAGAACACAAGGAAAGATTAGGGAGGAAGATAAAGGATTATTAAAGACGTTGGGAGGACGCGTTGGAGTTCAGATGGGATAGGGAGCCTGGGGAGGTCCTTTGGCGGGGACTGCTTGGGCTGGAGATGGTCCTTGGCTGATCCGGCAAGCGAGAACGGCGAATGACGTGTGGAGGCGTCGGGGAGGCGTTCTCCGGTCCAAGGTGACCGGACATAACTTGTCCTCGGTACTTATGGGAACTCCAGTCGATGCGGGTAGGTTTAATGAATAGACCGATAGGCGAGAGTAAGTATAGACAGTGAAAAATAGGCTAATCAGACGCTTTGACGCATCCCCTGGCGGGCACTGGGGCCGCTGCTCACCCAACGTCGCACGTGCCCTCCTCCAGCTGCCAACACTCTCCATCTCCTTCTCCAGTTTTTTGTACAGAATATATTATCCTCCCCACTGACGTCCACCTTCTCTTTCTATTCGGGACCAGGCCTGAAGGTCATGGCAGCCAAGGTCTCATTTGCGGCCTAGCCTCTCTGCGATAACACATTTAAACAGGTGAAATAGGCCTCCGTTTCCCCAAAATATGAAGTCGAAGACTTATGAACCGCACGGCAGATCGCGGATTTCTGCGGACAATGGGCCTTTCCATTTCTCGTACATAGGTCTACAGTTGGTTTGCCCAGTTGATTAGATACAGGGGACGCTATTGGCGGATGGCTTAGAAGCTACTCAGTCCGGGCGCAATGCTGCCTTGAATTTTACCCGCTGATGATGTCCACTGTGTGCTCCACAAAAAGATGAGGCAGGGACGGTGACGGCGTAATTTAATTTAGAGTTAATGTGGACTTGCGTTGCATCTACCGCACTCTTTCCTCCCCCACCCGGACCCCGTGTCAAGACAGAGTCAAAAAGACCGGAGGCGGGGGACGGCGCAGATGGATGGCACGGTCGAGCCAGTACCTTGGCGTTCAACTCCACGCCCCCTGGTCCACAGGCGGTCTGCCCGGTTGATTTCGCACACTGGAGGCTATTGGCAGAGAAGCTACCCAATCAGAGCACGCAATTAAGTATCCTGGGCGCTGGTTGGCTAAGTGAAGGAGAGCATCGTTGCTCTGCGCTCTGCGTTAGCCAGTATCTTGTCCAACTCATTCAGCATCAGCGTACTTCGCTGTGTAAAGTTTAACCTTTGGGCTTATCTTTGTGCTTCCTGTGCGTGGCCAAGCTGTTCGCTATGCCTACAGAACTATCTGCTCCTTCTGCTGCCTTCGGGGTCATGTCTAAGCACCAACGGACGAGGCTAACGATCACCGTAAAGGTAGCACTTTTGGATATGTCGGAAGGAACAGCTACATCCCTGTAAGTCGCCATTACGACATCACTGGACCCACGGTCCGCTACATTACGAAGAATAAAAAGAATTTAAGATTTTCGTTGGCGCGAAACGAGTCCTAAGTGGACGTACTAAGCCTATAGACTGGAGGGAATTTGACTCAGGGATTTGGATTGAAGATTTCCGGAAGAAGGACATCTCCGTGGATACTAATATCATGTAATCTTTTGATGCCGCGCTCCTTTCCTTTTTATTCTGCAAAACCTGGCGATCGAGGCTATCGAATTACTCCTGTGAGACAAATGCGATAAAGTGGAGAATCGTCTGGAGTGCGCCCAAATTCCCCAATTCCTGAAGTTCTGTCTCAATACTTACTTCAATTTTGACGGAATAATCTATGAGTCAATGGGTCCCCCAGTTTCGGGACTTATAGTTGAGGCGGTTCTGCACTGGTCGCAGGTGCTGGTCTTCCGATACCAACAGACCGAAATTCGGGGCTCGCTATTTGGATAATACCTCCATCGCCAGCAAACGGGATCAAGTGCTGGGATTCAAAGATCATCTGGACGCCATATTTCCGGACGTACAATCCAAAATAGGGGAGAGAGAAAATAACTAGCTAGCCTTGCTCGATGTCCTCGTCTGCCGCAAACATCGTGGAAATCTACAAATTGAAGTATCCAGAAGGCGACTAATGCGACGCAAGTACTGAGCTTCAACAATTAGCATCCAATCAGCCGCAAACGCGGCTGTGTAAGGACGCCCTATTGGCGGGCCGAGACGCACTGCAGTTAAATGGAAGACAACGCTGTCGAATTTAAATATGTTCGACTGCTGTTCAGAGAAAATGTTTATCCGCGCCACTTCGTCAACTGGTACGTGCGCGCCGACCTCAAATTTAGGCGAGTGCTCCCGTACGCGAAGCACGCCTCGGAAGCCATCAGCCGCCTCTCACACACTTAGAGCAAGAGTTGCACACAGGCCGGAGGCAACCATCAAAAGCCAAATAACCTACTGGCAGGGTAAGAAACGCCTGGAGTCGTTTACGGGGTATGGTTCAGTTGCAGACCAAGTAACCACGTCGGAGAGACTGGGAGACTACGCCAAACGCGAGTGGTCGAAAATTCACCAGCGGCGAGAAGGGATAACGCTCATTCGACGGGATCCAGCCACACCTTCAAGCTCGATGAGGCCGAAATCCTCGCAAAAAATGGCAGTCGTGTGATCCCTGGGCTGCTTGAGTCATGGTTCGCCAGCCTGCATTCAAAAAACAAGCGCAATGACATCCAGCCCCCGTGTTCTGTGCTGCAAAGTTACTAGCCACACGGGGATGGTGTGGCCGAACAGCGGTCACGATGACAGCTAGCCAAACCGCCGAGTAATTAAAAAAATAAGCATTAAGTGTCTACAACGATCACTTCTCAACTCTCTGAGCTGAGTTCATTGTAGATAATGCACCAGACCGTCTACAACAGACGGCCCAATCTTGTACGAGGAGACACCAAACTGAAATAATACTGTCGGACCTAAGTCCACTTCAATAAATAGGTATTATTTGCATGCCACAGATGCTTGGGGGACTTAACCCGATCCTTACCTAATCATCATGTCAACAGTCGACAACGGTGATAAAATCACGTCCGACAAGCAATCAATGCATCAATTATGGTCCAAGCGATGAACACGAGTACCATCAAATATAATATGCGTGTGGTCGCCTGGCAATTGCACTTTACAAGTAATGCGTACCATGTGCCCCCTATTACCCTTTTCTGCGCGACTATCTTTGATGATGGGATCGAGTGAGAATCCGAAACGTCAGAACAATAAACTTCCTGTTCCAGTGATTGGGTCTTATTGTTTTGAACTGCTTCCCGGAACTCGCCTATTCGTATCCATCAGTAGTTAATTTACAATGGTGGAGGAGCGCTCACTGATCGTTCTTACGGAATTTCCTCGTCCCGCTGTGCCTTACGGTCTCTCTCTCTCGAACCCGACCAGCAGGCGCGCAGCGGCGCACGATATAGGCAGAACGTTATTGCCGACAAAGACAAGGGGACTGGAATGGCCATTTATGGCTTATTAGCCGTCATCAGTCAGTCGTACCCAACCCCGAGGTGTATATTCCCGATCGAAACCGACAGGACAACGAGCTCGTGACTCAGTGGTTAGAGGCGTTGGATTTCTAGCTAGCAGGTCGCGAGTTCGAGACTGGCTGACGACGGCCAATAAGCCAGAAATGGCCATTCCAGTCTCGCTTGTCTTTATCGGTAATAACATTCTGCCTATATCATGCGCCGATGTGCGGCTGCTGGTTGGGCTCGAGAGAGAGCCCGTAAGGCACAACGGAACGGGTGAGTTCCGTAAGAACGATCGGTGAGCGCACCCTACCATTGTACATTCCAGATCGAAAAATCGACAGTGCAACGGGCTCGTGGCCTAGTGGCTAGAGGCGTGGACTGCTAACTGACAGGTCGCGAGTTCGAGCCTCGTGTGTTCCACACTTTGGGGTTGGGTATGACTGGATGACGGGGATTGGAGTGGCCATTTCTGGCTATTAGTCGTCGTCAGCCAGTCATGCCCAACCCCGAGGTGTATATTCCCGATCGAAACTGACAGGACAACGAGCTCGTGGCTCAGTGGTTAGAGGCGTTGGACTTCTAGCTAACAGGTCGCCAGTTCGAGCCCTAGGTGTGCCACACTGCGGGGTTTAGTATGACTGGCTGAGGACGGCTAATAAGCCAGAAATGGCCATTCCAGTCTCCCTTGTCCTTGTCAGTAAATTTACAGCCAAAAAGGGACTGGGTCGAAAGATTGGAGGAAGGGTTCAGCCTGTGGTCGGAAGTCGTTCACGACCATGAGGACCTTTTTGCAGAAGGAATTAATTACTCGGCACTGGCTAAGAGACTACACATTTTCTCGCCAAATGATGATACACTCATCTGCGATTTTTGCTGCTATGAGGGTGGATGTGAAGTAGGTTTTGTTGTTTTAGGGTGGGCGCGGAGCTCCAGAGAACCGTGAATGCAAAACTCCCTAATTGGCCCTCGAGTCTACATGGCGATCGATACCGTTTGCGTTCGAGTACCAAGCCTCGAGAAATCCCCTCATCTAAGAAGCCAAGTCTGGCAAACGTACGCTTTCGACTATTCATACTAAGGCCTGTACAGTCATATAAGGGAAGGCAGAATAACAAAAGTTAAACATCTAGTAAAAGTCACTAAGCGGGGAGAGGGTTGAGAGGTGTTTAGGGGTCAGTGGTCAGATTCTAGTTCCGTCTGGGACTTAGGCAGGGGGAGCGGGAGGGGTCTGGCGATTAGCCGTCCCTGTTTCATCGCTGTAACGCAACTTGGCAGGTGTGAACACATCTCTGATCTGGCCCAGGCGGCCATCTGCATGGAAAGAACGGCCAAGAACTCAATTTCGGTGAATTCTTTTAAGCAATATCTTACTCCGAAGGCTTCGATAAACTCCTACTACAGAATCTAGTTGGACGGTCTATCGTAAAGTATTTGCTGGCATGTTAAAGAAACGCTGCACGTCAACGGATCCCAATGTCGCGAGAAATCACGAAGTGATTTTTGTGAAAAAAAGATATTTTGACGCACATAAGACAGTGCGCTTACAATAGCATGTACAAATCCCATTCCAATTTCCTAGTCACTGGCCTGGCTTTCAGTGCGTGAACTTGTGAAGAAAGTTTTATTCCTGAAACATCCGAATGGACATATTCGGTGAACAGTTTTGAGACTAACAATCACACATTAGGCTTACAGCTACGTGCCAACGCTTATTCATGGAGGATATTCAATTGAAATGTGCGTAAAGACGACTTTTTCAAGCGTTATTATGTTTATCCTGTTGTACTTACTTAGTTGCTTGCATTCAGAGGATTTTTTACTCCTGTAGATTGAGCTTATTCGTCTGATGCAAATTTTCGCGTTTCCGGTATTTACGCTTTTTTTTAAAGAGGCGTTGTTATTTTTAAGCAAGACAATGAGAGTTCTGATAATCCTTTTCGTTTCTTTCCCTACCCGAATGAAGATCTTTCGTTCTTAACTTAGTGTTCTGGTGCATGCATTTTGGACCGGCTTCCGATTGATTAGTGATTTTCGTTAATTCGAATCTATTTCATATGCTACCCCACCTACTTTATGTATATAAGTTTAGACAGTACTCACCGATTACTTCTAATTTCTCTCCTCAAATTTGCAATTTGAGAGGCTGGTAGCCTGGAAATAATTATTGCTCAAAGTATTAAGTAACCTTTGTCAAACCTACTTTTCGAGTGAAAAACTAGAATCCCCGATTGCTTGTTTAGGCCATCTGCGGACAGAATGTAGAAATGATGCTTTACATAATCCTTGCGCACTTTTTGTTGATTATAGTGCGTTCCATAAATGTCTTTGTTTGCTCTAAAAGTCAGCCAGTTCACTCCGCAAACTCAGAACGGATCAATACAGTCAGCTTCCATGTAATCATAGATAAAGGAAGACCTATTTGAACACACGGCTACGTTCCTTGGTTGCGGGCTACTCGAGCCACGGGTGGTTCATCCACCTGTTAGTCAGCACCTTCGAGGGCGTAGTATCAGAAGCTCTTTTTCGGTTCGAGGAGAACAGACAATATAACATCTTGAGGGGTCACGCAGAACACGAGGCGCAGAGGCATCCGAGTCGGTCGTATTACTCGTTTCACTCTGAGTTCCCTTGTTGGAGACAAGTTCAGCGAGGCTCGAGGGCATGCGCCATCGACTAAACAGTTCCAGCCAGTGAGTAGCATTTGCGAATGGGGCAGTTCACAGAAAGGCAACGAAAACGACGCGGACCGTGCGTAAACTGTCCTTGTAACTACAAAGACCCGACGGAACGCATGCTCGGGTCGCACATGCAGGAACACAAGCTTGCTGTGCGACGGAATGACGAATTCTCACGAGTGGTTGCTCACACCTTCGAAACGGGTCACGGGTTTAACTTCGCAGCCACCAAGACAATCGCTCACACCAGATGCAAGACAAACTGAGAACTGATTGATTCCTGAGCCTCGGATGAGAACTCGACCAAGTGGTGCATCGATCTAATGCCAAAATACAGAGCCCTGCCCAGTCACCTCCAGATGTTATGGTTCTAGCCGTAACGCTTAGCTGGTGGCCCGGTTTACAACTCTCCGAAATCGAATCCCCCAAAAGGAGAACTCAGCAGCAAGGGGGTGAAGAGCAAGCGTCTTCTGCTGAGCTCATAGCAGCAAAATCGGATGATAAAAAGGTAGATACCGAATGTCCAAGAGCGGCCTGCAATTGGGCCAATAAGATCGTGTCCTTGACATGTTAGCATGTGGACTTGTCTGATGACTCATCTGAGTGGCTGGACGTCCCTCCAATCCTGCCGGTGGCTGGCGCGATCTCAACACGTTCATGCCGTGCGGGCGGGTCGATGGGATAGCATGTACGCGCGTCGTTAGAGCCTCACGGGAATGAGTCTGTTGGGACGGCCTCTCCTAACACCAGACTGGAGTCATTTATTATTTATCAGCAGCGAAAGTGGTGTATGTAACCCCTCTGAGTGTTTTTTCCAAAATCAACCCTTTGATCTTATTTAGGTAGGTGTGGCGCAGGAGTTATGCGATGCGCGGATTTTGACCTTCACTAGCGTTATTCACGTTGGAGTTGCGTTTGAGTTTTCTTTGCAGACTAAGGGTTAGGGGGTTACCAATTACATGCGTAGCGACGGTTGGCATTAGGCTTGTACTTAAAAATAGTTTTCCCAGAGGGTTACATACCGTATCCCTGATGAAGTTTCCCCTGTATGGAGAAAGGAAGTCTTATCGAGACTATAGCAAGAAAACGACGGAAGCCATAAAACGCAGACAACCGGCAAGTATATAAGGCGATCGAGCAGGCGACCGGGGGGCACAAAAACAGTGCTCTTGAAAACATTGTGACACGAGAGAGTTAATTACAGGTATGCGGTGGAGAAGGATTGAAAACGTAGGGGTAAGATGGAAGCATGAATTCCTGTTCAAGTGTATGACCCTGGGTTAGTCGAAACTAGTGATTGGCGTTGGTGCGATGCATTTCTGCGCGTTTCTGACGCGCTCCGGGACATGAGCTGCCTCTACAGCAACGGCTACATGAGACATTGAGCGGAAGATCAAGGCGTGGCGACTACGATGATTGCCTTCAGTATGCCCTTCGGGGTGCCTTGGGTGGGGATGGTGGTTCGCTGACGTCCTTTATTCAACGCCCTGTTCCAAAGACGGAAACACCAGAAGTAGAATCTTCGTGAGTTCTGCGAGCTCTTCGAGTGTGACCAAGAGCTCATAGAGTATAAGACGCTCAGGTGGCAGCAGGCGGGAGCTGGCTCTTTTCGATCACAAAAGACTGCTGAATATTTCCGACAAGCGAGTCGAACTGAGGATTACTTTCCCGATAATTTGCATCATGACGACACAAGCAAGAATGACAAAGAGTGGACCTCTGAGTAAAACCGTCATATCAGAGTCGGTTAAAAAATGCTCCCTTACGTAAGAACGATTCTAATGAGGGAGAAATTATAAATTGTCGCAAACGACTGCCTGGCAGTGGCTACAATCCATCGTATTCTACTTCAAGAAACCATGCCCTCCTTCAGAAACCGAAGGGCTCCCTTATAATATGAGAACAGACGGGACCAGCGGTCCAGTTCAGACCTACATATACGCCGCCGGATCGAAAGAACCCAGATCGGCGGCACTTCCAAAGGCGTCGTCAAGTAAAAAAACTTTCCTCCCCTCCCAAATCCCACTTCTGACGGAATCTCTCGAGATTTCTACGCTGTCGTTTGTGATTCCGCCAACAGATTCGGTGCGGAAGGAGTTTGTCGCGAGCGTGAAATAGAGGACGCGAGCTTGAGATAAAGGGCTAAGATGGTTAAACGAAGCGATACCTGACGAAATGGAGGAGGAATAGATGACTGACCAACAAAAACGCAGAACGAGACGTATCCAACGGACTTAGATGGACAGTCCTGATAGTAGAGCGCGCTGTTTGAATCCTTTAAAATGTTAGACAGCCAACCTTAGAAAAAGAAATAGGCTTCTTCTGTTTATTGCTATATAATGCCTTCTTACTCTGTTTAGGTAGCTTGACACAATTGAAGTTGACGCAATTTTGTACTTTTCGCTCACGCGTTTTGCACGCTACTTAAATAGTCATTTTTTACAAAGCATAATTTTTGTATTCAGCCGGCATCCTGAGGTAACTGAATTATTATAGAATTATGCTGTCCGATGATTAGTTTTACAACCCTACTTGATTAATATTTTCGAAACGAAAATGTATTTCGGAATTTCCGTTGACATTTCATGAGTTAGCCCACCTACTGTAGACGTGAAAATGAGAACAGTAGCGTGAGGTTGTCACGAGCACAGTCAAGGGGCTTTGTAGGCGAGTGGAGATCAACTGCAACGCCACGGTAGTCTACCAACGCATGTTCAGGAATCCGGCCAGTTGCACAATCGACCAAGCAAGATATTCCCACGCCGCCCGCATGACGGAGTCAGCGTGTTGAGAACGGTAAAGTTGGGGTGGGAAGTACAGGAGTTCCGGTTAGGTTGTAAGCGCTGTGGGTGCGTGTGACTGCTCTCAGTGCGTCGGGACGGCGTGCGATCAGCGTCTGGAGTCGGTCAGGGCAGACAGACTGCTTGTGTCAGCGTCGTCTGACAACTGAGTGCTGGGTTCGACTGGCGAACCCCTCCCACCCCAATTCCACCGTCCTCAACACGCTGACTCCGTCATGCGGGCGGCGTGGGAACATGGAGTCCGATTAACCCTACCCCTGAGACGCATTTATATCCTGTCTACAATTAGACTGATCGTTACTCATGTAAATGTACCGGCCCCATGATAAGTTACCGAAAACATAAGTTCGCCAACTGACTCTTCAATCGTAATATGGGAATTTTCGCAGAACCAAGCAAGATATCCCAATTGTAGGGTCAGATAATGAGCACAGGACCGTCAATGAGAGTACTGGGATGAGAAGGCACGCATACCAGGAGCCACGTTTGTGCGCCAGGTGAAAAACAGCTTGGCCACACAGAATACAAAGCTGTTGAGAGTTATAATAATGAGCAGCTGTTAATTTAAAAGGACAAATAAAAAGATAAAAATATGGTTAAAATACGTGGAGAGGAACGATCGAGGAGGCGTCATGGATCGTAAAAATAAATATTTTTGAAGTAGGCTTAAATCAGGGTTTCTGGTAAGAGATTTCAACATGGTTACAAGGGGGAAGAGGGAATGGGGGCTTCAGATCTCAGCTGAAGGTATGAATTTTGATCCGATTGTCTGGACTCGCAAAGATCCGACATCAGAGAACAGAGGTGAGCAGTGATTCAGGTTAAGCTTGCACAGAGTTCGTCTGATCATCAACAGAGCCAAAAGTACCAGCATTTCCGGAGGCATCACCAGCCAAAAGGGGTTTCCTCTCCGAAGAATCATCCGCGGTAGAATCTGCCGGGACTTCGACGCTCTCGTCTGGAATTGCGGGAGCAGATTCGGCGCAGCAGGGTATCCAATCAAGGCGGAGGATCTTGTTGAAGATCAGGGTGCCCATCACCAGCATGCAGAAACCGTCGACTGAAAGATTACAACAGAAACGTAGGCAATAAAACAAAACGTTACTGACAACTGGAGAGTAGCAATGATAGATAGACGTTCACTTACTTTCTATGAGGCCCCAGGCGGGATCGAAAGGTTCACCGAAGCGATGACTAACAGCATAGAAGAGGAAGAGACTGGTGCACCACACGAACACAGAACGAAGCGCGTCCAACAGGGTTCGGTGAACGGCTAAAATGTTGATAACGAGAGAGAGAGAGAGGGCCATTGTTAAGAGGCCAGATAACGTTTAGAAGGTTGGGGTATGCAAAGCCCACTCACAATGGAGGATAACAGAGGCACTGCAGTTACCACCAGAACCAGACGTTACGGACTCATGGCCGAACCAACCATCAGGAAAAGCAATAGCTTGACGCAGCGGACGCAACAGGAATACAGCAGTTGTAAGACGCAGTAGCTACCCACCACCGTTAAAATCGCCAACAATCGCATTTGTCGCAGGTGTTTGTTCCAGATGCGACGGTTATTTGGTATTCGTGAGACGGTTATTTCTGGGCTCAGCAAGGGCAGCTAAAGAAGGACTGGGGTTATTGCTCTTCCAAAGTTACAGATCAAGAGTCTGGTTTCGGGAGGTGACTGGTCATTCCGTTATCATCAGGCGATGACGCTAAAAGACCTTCTCAAAGACGGAGGTAGAGAATAATGGGCGGAACATACTTGGCGTCGTTGGCTGTTGTAAATACTGCGGTGGTCTCATAACCAAAGAGTTGGGGAGGGGGACGATGAATAAGACGAAAGAATGGGCATTCGATAGCAACCACCCGATCAGTCCCAAACGCAGCTGTACCAAGGAATTAAGGCTTGCTAAAGGATTGCATTCAGAGCCCCCAGCCTCAGGACCTACTTTCTACACGGCACACCACTGCAACAGGTTGACAGTCAGAAGGACCTGGGTGTATGGATTACATCTTCACTCAAACCAACACTGCACTGCGCGAAGGCGGCTAAATCGGCTACGGCCACATTGCAACTCATTAGGCGAGCATTTATGGGATTTGACCCTGACTGCTTTTCCAAAATATTTGGCACCTTCGTGCGACCTCATCTAGAATACGCCATAGAGGCGTGGAGACCCTGGACTGCCAAGGATTATACCGTCTTGGAGAAGGTCCAGAGACGGGCGACCAAAATGACACAAGGTCTGGGAGCACTGCCCTATGAAACCAGACTGTCAATCCTCAACCTGTTTCCCCTTTCCTACAGGCAATTACGTGGTGACCTTATAATAACATTTCGCCTCATCAACGGCATAGACTGTTGTTTAGATCCCACTGATTATTTCACCCAAGCTAACACGCCCACTTTGCGCGGTCATCCCCTAAAACTACGCGCAGGGAAATCAAGAATCAGTGGACGGAAGTTCTTTTTCAGTAACAGAGTGGTTGCAGCGTGGAATGCCCTGCTTACCGATGTTGTAACCTCCCCCAGTGTGAATTCCTTCAAGTGTAGATTTGACATGCATCAAGCTTCCCAATTACCACTCTCACATCCACTCACATGACCGGCACCATATTATACGTGTTTATACTACTTGTAATTAGTAAGTAACCGTTAATGATTACTCTTTGTCGACTAACTGTCCGCGAGTATGTACAAAATCCCTTTTTCACCTTCCCATTTATCAATGTTTTTCTCCGACGACTTGTAACCAATAGGGAGTTCAAAGGCACTTGCCTATATTTCCCTTAATAAACTGATACTAAAGTGAACTGTAAGACAGGGTTTCTGAGGTGCACTTCTGTTGACAG
>CACRXP010001367.1:17707-38544 GCA_902702965.1 Spirometra erinaceieuropaei
TAACAATGACATCATCTTATTATTGTAGTCCGTTCTGTTCAAAATTGCGACTGAGCCCCCCTTGTCTGCAGGGAGGATGATAATGTTTTTGTCAGTTCGTAGACTCTTTAACGCACTCTTTTCTTCGTGTGATAGTACTGAAAAATGACTCCGATCTTTTAAGGCTTGTGCGGTGCTGTTTCGGATGGTAAACCGTTCGTTTTCCGTAAGGTTTGCTGCCGAAATGATGGATTCTAAGCTCGCAAGGAAATCCAAGTAGTTTGAGTCAGAAAGATTGTACTTCAGTCCCTTGGAAAGCACACTCTCTTCTGTCGTTGTTAGCCTTCTCGAGGAAAGGTTTACGACCTTCTTTGGACGCTTCTGGTCTGCATCGGTCTGCTGTGAGATAGCTATCCATTTTCTGTCTAAAATGCTCCTCTTCTTTTGTCGTTCGAGCTCGGAGACACGTGAAATCGTGTCGTTTAGGGATTCAAATAAGTCTGAAGGGAGTTGGTCACGGCAAAACTGCATGTGCTGCTCTTTAGAAACTTGGAATCTTTGAAGTCGGTAGTGGGCATCGGTTATGAACGCACTAAGCATTCTTCGGCCGTAATGAGATGCAATTTGATATCCCAGGGTAGATTTGACGGCCGGCTTCACACGTACAGACTTTGGCAAGATCTTCCTGCTTCGGCATCTGTGTAGGAATGTTAACTGTTCCCTCGTTAGACTTTCGCGAATAGCACATATAACATCTAAAGATGTGGGAGACTAGGATGGTCATTGCTGGTTCGTTTTAATAAACATCCAGACTTACCCCAACACCTGCTTCTTAATACTTGTACTCCCGGACTCGGGCTCTTTAGTCGGTGAGCACTGAGCTAAAAGCACTATTACTGACAATGGTGGGCATCGACTCTTCCTGACTGCGGGCCGAAGCGCAGACATTCAAGTTTGCCTTAGAGCATACGGGCTGTCGCAAAATGAGGAGCAACTAGTATTTGAGAAGTGTGTCGAAAAGGTCGCTACAGCTTTGGGTTGAACACAGGAATAGGGACGCCCTACGTACTACAGACGGCCTTGCGTTAAATTCCTGGAGGTTACTTATTCACTTGTCCTCGCCTTAAACCTTAACCCTAACGCTAACCCTAATCTTCCTTGTTCTAGCACTAGCCCTCATAAACGCGGCCCTCAAAACCCTATCCCTTACCCGAATCCCTCTTAGCATTAATCATTAATCCCCTGGGAACTAGCAGAAGGATATCCTGAATGCGGAGCTCCATATTTCTGGATATTTCAGGATAATTTCCGGACGCAGTATCTTGCAAGAAATTACTAGCGATTCTGGCATAACCATTTACAAAGTATTTGCTGTCTCCACTCTGACATAAACAAGTCCAGGTTGGGGAGATCCGGATTTAAACTCGAGCCCTTTTGGTTGCTAAACGCTGTACTAAACTCTCTTAACTGGACCACGAGTTCACATCTTTGCGGCAACCTGAGCGGACCACAGACCAGAAATGCAGAACGAAGCAGAAGGCCTTGCTGCGTCCTGTAATCAGAAACTTTCACCGGTTGACTCAGCAGACGCTAGTGGCTAACGAGAGTGAGCGAATTTTCGCAGGCCCACATGCTTTTAATGGTGCCACCAGCGTGTTGCTTAGACTTAGGGTCAGTGTGCTGATCGGGCCGCGCGTGTTCCTCACCCACCACTAGTTATAACCAGCAGTTTGAGCAGGAAGACAGAATGCATGCAGCAAATAGTGAATGCAAGCTTGCGTGCACAATATCAATTTGCTGTAACACAGGACTGCACCCCTCCTCCCCTACTTTGTCGATGGCAAAGCAAAAATCAAAACTAACACCAGCAGTGAGAGAAAGCTGATGAAAAAAACGGGGTTAGACAATAGTAGAGTTTCTAATCTTGGGAAAAATCAAACTATTCAGTTTTTCAATCGTAGGAATATTTTAGAAAAGGGATAGAGTTTTTTCACCAACAATTGAATTGTCAAAAAAATCAACGTCAAACAGTACTTCTATACGCCTGGTTCTTTATCTGCAACCAAACTGAATGGAGAAGTTGACATGCAAAAGTCATGCGTTGAGGCTATGCCGTACTCATCGCGTTACATCTTACACAGGTAACAGAATAACTTAGATAACAGAACAGCTGATTTGGCCACCTGACATCCCTGAAAACTTTAAAATTTCATTCGATAGAAACCTCGGCCAGTGGGACGCATCGAACCAATGATGCATTCAAGAAAAGACTGAGATCGAGTTCAGGCATCTTAAAATGCGTTAATGTGACTTAACTTGCATTCGAGAAAAAGTACCCCATCAAAATTCGCGCAGTAACCGCATACACTAGTGGTCTAACCAAGTGCTAGAAATCAAAGTGGAGCCGTGTTGTTCTAATTCATCCTATTTCCGATCAGTACATTTCTAAATATGCTAAACAAGGGAAGAAGTCAACGCATTCATTAATGGCAAGCAGTTGCCCTCTTAGTCAGAGTTATGGTTCTAATTCGTCTCCGAATGTCATTCATTAGGTATGAGATTTGTTTTTGCCTCGCCATATTTCAGGCATTTAAAATAGCGCGATCCAGTTCGAAAACTGTTTGCAATTCTGGCGTCCTAATAGTCATCGAGGAACATTCTCCATTGAACCTTGGTTAGGAGACCCGACAAAGGATGCGAGGAAAGAGTTTAAAATTCTGGAGAGCATGGCATCACGAGCAGTGCAATATCCTCCTGGAAAACCGATCCAGAAGGACTTGGCAATTTTAGGAGCAGAATCGATAACAGCATATCCCTAAACGCAAACTGCTACTAATCTTGCCAAAATGATTGAACTTTTCGTTCTTGGGTTCCAGACAGCCGCCAGTTACTCATGGAACCTCCATCGCCCTCCGATCTCCAAGGCGGGGCTCGTCTGTCAGTCCTTCTTAGTCGAAAACGGGAGTCAGTGGTCCAAATAACTTTGTTTCATTGAGGAAACAGCCACGTACTCAGCCGTCTACACTGTGGTCTATGTCTACCATATGCGCGAGGATCGAGCTGTTGATGTTCTTTCTTTGAACCTTTCAGACAGTTCGATCCTCGCGCATATGGTAGACATAGACCACAGTGTAGACGCCAGAGAGACATTCAGAGTGACTTACAAGATCCCATCAAGCTATCCAAAACTACTTGGGCAGCACTTGTTGGCTACGGCAGGGCGGCTGCAATCAGGCTACGCGGACCGGTTCTATGCACACAGCAGGACTCCATACACGTCCCACAGTTGCCATGGCTCAAAGCCACCAAGCCAGCTACCCGCATGTAATTATCTTTGCCGAGATCCACCTTCTCCCTGACGCTGACTGGAATTGTAATGTTTCCCTCTCCCCCTCCCCTTCCCTCCCCTCTCCAAACCCGAGCTACAGCTTAATTATCTACTTGCCCGTATCTCTTAGTTCATTACTTCAATAGCCATATAAATGTACAGGCCTGAAGAGACTTTATCGAAAGCAGACGCATGCTCGCCAAATTGCCTTTTGAACTGGGGATTTACTTTAAGTCATTCATGTGACGTAATTCTGTCCCACCTCTGTCATCATCTCCATTACCAAAATGAGGCAGGGTGCTGAAATATGAACCCCTCCCCCCGTATTAAAGGTGGCCTTGCGCTAAAATCTGGGCGATTAAAATTAGTGTTGCGGTTAGAAATGTCAGGGTTTGGGGTCAGTACCAGTGTTAGAGTTAAAGTTAGGTCACAGGAATAGGTACCTCCCCTGGAATTGAGCGCACGGCCACCTGAAATATGGAGAAGTCCCTATTTTCCTGTCTTGCCGAAAATGATCACAGTCTTCTGCAGGCAATATTATGAAAGTTTTTAATAGACGTGGCTCAAAGCCCTCAGGCACGGGTTGTAATATTTCACCTGGTACATAGATTCTGCAGAATTTCAGAGACGGTTTGAAAAAAGGCTAAAAGGGACAAGCTAAAACAACACATACATGTACCACGGGCGAATTTGCCTGCAGCTACCGCGATACTAGATCTTCCTTTTCTGTGGTCTCGCGTTGTGCATTTAGTCTGTTCTGATCTGCATCCTGCATTTTTTCATTTTTTCCGGCTTGTGGACGCATATATCCTATTTCGATCAACAGTTTTGGATTTAAACACTCGCAAAATTCGCCACTGTCCGTTCACTTTATTTTCACTAGCAAGTTGAACTCAACCGAACAGAGATTATGCGCTGTACACTTTGCACTCGTATGACAGAGGAAGAGCTGAACACAGATTTTAGACTATCCTCTCATCTCCGGACGGACAACAGGTGAAGATCGTTGGTGAGACAAACTTTGGTGCCCGCTGTTCCAAATTCCTTTGATATTTGTCGGCGATAAGTAGGCGCTATTCCCCGAATGAAAGTCCTACATGCTGCTCTCAGCAGTCTGTTAACGATGCTAAATAGAAAGACAGTTTACTTCTTGGGGGAATCTTAGACATGAGGAACTCATAAACACTTCAGCGATCAAAAGAGTGCGCTATTATTGGACATTCTCTGTCATGTACTTTTGCCTAAACGGTTACCGTCAGTATTGGCTGTCACATCGGTCAGTTTGTTTCCAGAAACTGGCCACGATACGGAGATCTGTCCGATTTCGATAGGATACTTCTTAGTGACTGGGACGGCCGAACTAGCGGGGACGAGTTAGAGAACATATTTCTCGACGTTCGCATTTCACTGTTTTGTAAATGCCAAAATGTTTCTAGTTCCTTGCCAGTATTATTATATAGTTAAGAATGTAAACTTTCCTCGTATAAAGTTCTCTAATTCCTCTGCGTTATGAGCCGATTTTGGCGTCTGAGTCGCTCACATCCGTGAGGAAGCCAAAGGTTACGTAAAATGTTTACTAGCATAAAGCTATAAAAGCATAAGATTCTTGAAAACGTTGACATTTGAACCAACCACCAGTGTCCCAAAGGCAATTAAACTTCTCCGGTACGGTGCACCTAAACATATACACATCGATCTGTTGACAGAGTGAAATCTTGAAGAAGGAGACACGATCACCGGGACAAGAGCTTTATTAGCCTGACGTTTCGGATTCCTACTCGAATCTATCATCAGGTGAACACTCTTCCCAACACCCGGGTCAACGCGTCAGATGGTCGAGCAATCATCACGCCAACATCCAACGCACGTGATGAAATTGCAGCAATTATCGACTCGAATGTCGACCATCAAGCAATGATCACACGAAGTGCGACAATCCCGGATGAAGGGGGGATCCGTGAACGTTCATAGGTATGCGGTAGCATGGCTACTGCATTCTATAAATACCGCAGCCCCTTGTGCAACAACCACCCGTTTCTGCTCTTTTGTCTCTGATGATGGATTCGAGTAGGAATCCGAAACGTCAGGCTAATAAAGCTCTTGTCCCGGCGATCGTGTCTTCTTCTTCAAGACTACTTCCTGGGACTCGGCTCTCCGCTTCTATTGAGAGTGAAATCTCTTCTCCGTGGCGTGCTGACTGTTAGTCTTGGGGCGTAAACTAACCGCTACGACCAAAAACACATTTGTTAGCACTTTTGATGACCGGTATCTTAGGAGTACCACACAATCAAGCCAATCATCTCTGTCAGTAGTATGAAAGTCAACGGTCACACACGCATTATAAACAAGCGCATTAGCCGAACATCAAACTAAGTTTTGTTCCACAGATACCCGTGCACCGTCTTTCAAATTCGGCAATGTTAACTAGAGATACAAACCAACGGAAAGTCTAGGTAGGTTTCCACTTACTGAACTTAACAACCAGGAGGTAGAGGCGTGGAATTCTAACAAACAGGTCGCGAGTTTAAGCCTCGGGTGTGCCACACATTGGGGTTGGGTATGACTGACTGAAGACGGCTAATAAGCCAGAAATGGCCATTCTACTCTCCCTTGTCTTTGTCGGTAATAGCATTCTGCTTAGCAACTATTGTTAAATTCCTTGTCTAACCTGACAGTTTAGGTTGAGATTTAAATCATAAAGGGTTAGGAGACTATTAACAAAACACTCCGATTTGCCTTTAACGCAACAGTTAACACTGAGGGGAAGATAATGTTGACCGAAAATTCGAGCGTACCTTAGGTGTTCTCTAGCATGGTTACAATGCGGGGGAAAGCTTTTACCCTCATATGCACGCACTTCCAACCTACAGTTATCATGACAGCATTTAGTGTAATGAAAGATTACACGAAGAAGAATATGTTGGAAAATTCCTACAATCACCCCGCCCCCAAAGATCGTGACTAATGTGAAAATCACAATGAAAAGGGGCCTTGTTTTGAACGTGGAGGTCAAAGATATTATCCAGAAAAGGGTTGCGATTTGAGAATGGGTCCTAGTATTAGTGTTATCACTTCCTAATCGCTATTGAGCCAAGCCTGTCGCCTGTTGAGTATTTAAAAAAATATGTCACAGGCAATAATTATTTAACTGCAAGGAGGGACGTCAGAGAATGCGGGTAGATTGATACAGTGCTGTTTCGGGCTTATTGTGCCTTCATTCAGCCAATCATAACCCTGACCACCAGCAGCTGGGACCAGAAACACAAACATGTGTTTCTGGTCCCAGCTGCTGGTGGTCAGGGTTGTGATTGGCTGAATGAAGGCACAATAAGCCCGAAAAAGTACTGTATCAATCTACCCGCATTCTCTGTCGTCTCTCCTTGCTACTATTATGACTTGGCCGACTTCGGCCTGGTAATTGGTTGCCTGTTCGTGACCTTTGCCACCCATACGGAGCTTGTTTGCTTCGTGAAGCCAATAGATCGGTGTGTGCCCTTTCCTGATTGAATTATTTAACTGTTTTTGCAACAGCAGCACTGGTAGCTAAATCACCAATTTCAGGGTATAAAATGTCCCCATCAATGTCAGAACCATCAGCAAACGGGAGCACCCAAATGATGTTTTGTCTAGTGATCTCAAATGATCGGAAAGTGCAGCAGTATCTCTGGAGAGAGGGTCCGGGTGGAGTTGGGGAAGTACCTGGACTAAAGCTTGCATCTCCTCGACTTCCCCTCACCGAAGCAAAACTTAGTAAATCTCTCTAAAGTGTGATTTATCCAGGGTAGAACTCTCTACATCATAGTCGAGACGGCGCGAACTGATTGTTATTGGGGCTTCAACTTCTTACCAACGTAGATGCGCTCATTGAGTTTATCAAACCTCGATGCCAGGACTATTCAGTTTGGGTTTATATTCGGACTAAGGCACGCAAGTTCCGAAATATAAATCCCATGGCCTTGATCATCTTCATATTGCAAACTTTAAACAAAATACCCGATGAGTTTACCAGGACATCGAGTTCCAGATTCTGCGCAGGACGGTGTCCATGGATGGGATTGAAGGAGGATTCATCGATGAGCGGGCTTTAAATATGCGTTTCTTCAGTTCATTTAAATTCACGTTGCTTCGAAAATATTCTGCCCACTCTTATTATCAGATTCGTTGGCGTAGTTCAAATTTCTAGGCCGCATACGACAGAACTTAGCAATTTAGATTGCTTAAAGGGACAATCATGGCCTCTTCTGTTGTTGGCTATAAATCTCGTTAGACGTACGATTTATTAATGCAGTTATTTAATCGCGCAAATAATGCAAATCACCCAATGCAACTGATGAGAAATTAATTAATTTAATATATATAAAGTAACTGGCACACTGATGCAATTCATTCCTTTCAGTTAATGCAAGAGGGCGTTCCATGTGATGACAGAGAAGATGCAAGTAAGGTAGCGGTCACAAAAGTTCCATTTGTCTGAACTCCCAACTTTAATTTGGAACCATTGCGGGATAAAGACACATAAGGGCTTCCGAGTTCGCAATAAGAGGTTGCCGCGCAACTAAACATTTGACGAATTCCCCGCCCGTGGTGACTTTGATGCCGTCTTTTAGTTTTCATGCACTCTATGACACTCTCTGCCCCACGTTCGCCTTACTCTTTGCTGTCTCGAATGATAGGCTCCTCACGAATCTGAAAAGTCAGGCGACCAAATACTTGATTCTCGCGTTTGTATCCGCGTCGGCTGGCATTTTTGATGGATCAAGTCCATTGACCATCCTGCTTTGCCTGCATTTTGAGATTACTCCTACACCTGGATCGCATGGTGATCAGTAGTTTTGGAGAAAATTTACCTTCGTCACAGAACGCACGAAAATATTTAAATGATTTCAGGCGTACATTTAATACGCCAGACTTGCCTGTCGGTCTGTGAGCCTCTCCACTTCTTTCACGCACTTGAGTGTGAGCTTTATCTGGATGAGTTTGCTCGTGCTAGTTTCGATGTCGTGGCACCAGGTTTGTCCAATATTCCGCATGGAGTAGGGAATGGAGTAAGCCTCGGAGAAGCATTTGCATCTTTCGTAGGTCAGTCTTTGTCGAATAACGGCTATGCAAGCTCTTTCCGTGTAGTCGAATTCCGCCATGTCATCATCGCCTACAGGGGAAATATTTTTCGAATAGAAGACATTCATCGGCTCAGACTACGATGAGAACCGTGTATCCGAGTGTCAGCTTGCGGCTATAAAACTATTTGCCTAACACAGAAAACATTATTCTAACGCAGTTTATGGCTTCTTAGATCTGCAACCCCTATAAATTTTGGAGCAGATTAGTTTCTTGGAATTCAATCGTGTCATTAGGAGCAGATACAGTAGACAAAGTGGAAAACAATTATTTCGAAGCAAGCAATGACGTGAAACCCAAATACTACTAACGAGTTGCCAGATCTACATTTAATAGGCGTTTTGAGTATTTATCTACAGACCTTTTATTAAACGCAGTCAAGGGGATTGGAAACATACTATGTTAATAAATGATTAACAGCCATTTCGTAATATTATCTCAACTCATATAACGTAACAAGCAAACCTGGAATTCTTTGTTAGTTCTCCTGGATGTGAGGATAAATTTGAAGAGTCTGCTCTCACATCTTCCTTTGTGTCACCAATGTATGGGACATAAGACTGGAGATTGTAACAGACCTGAGATTCCTTCATGAAGGTGTGAAATAGGAGTAATTCTAGCGGTACCTCCTTAACGATCTCGCGGTCGGACAAATGGATATGGACTCACCCGTATTGAAGGTGACCTCGGGCTAAGTTCCGAGGAATATCTTTTCCATGTACTCACTTTAACCCTAACCCGGTTGGACGTGGGAATATGGAGACCTGCACTGCAGACGACCTCACCGTAATTTAGGGTAGAGCACATGCTCCCGTGTCCTAATTTTAACTCCAACCCGTACGCTAGCCCTAATTTTCATCATCCAGCTCTATCCCTCAACCTAATACCACTCTGGAATCTCTAAACTCAACGTTCACAACCCTCAGCATTAACCTCAGCCCTCACAATCCCACTCTTAACTCTAACCCTAACCCACTGCAATTTAGGGCAGACCACTTGCAATACAAGGGGACCGTAGTCCCGTTTTCCCCAACATTTAATAAGTTGTCATCTTTGCCACCTTCCGGTAGTCGGACGGCCATTCCTCAACCACAGGCCGTTAAATGTCTGCAATGTTTATTGGTCTATGTGATTTGGTAGCCTCACCTGAAGTAAACAAACCCCAGTCACCTTTAATACGGTACCGATGGTTATAGGGGTTTTTACAGATGTAGCCGGAGAACGCACAGGCGACGAAGATAAGTCGTTGTAGGCAAAAGAAAAGCTATTGGGAGCGCGTGGTTGTACTTCCAATAGTTCAGAAATAGTTGCGCTAACCCTAGTCCTTAACTATAATCCCTAATCCTAACCCAAACCCCTAACCCTAATCTCTAACCTTAACCCCTAAATCTAAGACCTAACCATAACCCCTAACCCTCACCCCCTACCAAAACAGTATTGTGTCCATCAGGTGGGGCTATCAAACCACATCTTACCTGTTTATTCTAATAAGTTTGTCGCAGAACCGCTTGGTGAAACACTATCAGCTTGGTCACAATATCAAGTGCCACCGATTGTCAACTGGGATATTTTTACGCATGGGAGTAGTTCTCATGGATGTATGTTAATTGCAAGGTTGAACATTGTCCCCACCGTTCTGCCCCGGAGGTTTACTTAAGAGTCCTCAATGGTAATCACATAATAGCTGGAGAGTAATGACCAGAAGGTTTTGCTAACAAAAATAAGGAATGGCCACGTATGATGTGTTTGCTGTCATCAGTCAACCATTTCTCAACCCCTGACCCTGGGGGACCTACGGTCTGAATCACTGGATTTTGCCAGTAACCTTTCTTGTATATTTAATGTTCGGCGCTTTGTTGTTGCCTATAAGTACTCCCAACCGGAGCCTCAGTGAATGGCACATTTCCGCATATTCAGCTCTTCATTTAGAATACGCAGATAAAACTCACCTTCGTGTGCTCTGCGAATTCTGGAAATTGTCTGAGCCCTAAGAAACAGCATTTTTTCTGATTTGATTTTGAAATACCTGTTTATTTCGACTATCAATGAAAGTGGTGTAAGGAAAAACCTCTATCTTAGAATTTCTTTTGTTTTTTAACAATCTAATTATCCGGTTCTCTTGTAAACAGCAGAAATGGAACTCCGTAGTGTTCCGAATAAGGAAACTTGGTTTGGGATTGAAGTTCAAAGAAAAAAGTTTCATAACGTCAGTCATGAGACAGGCGATCAGTATTGATAGACGAAGGCAAAAATAAAGGCGAAGCATGGACAATTAATATTGTCAGGAATAGCTGTCATAAAGAATAAAATGAATGCATCGACGACGAGGGGAAAAAGTCAGTAGCTCGCCTCTAAAGTATCTTTCCAAACGGGCTCGAGAATACCTTTTTGGCATTTGTACATTAATCCACGTTTGGAAATAAAAACGGTCTCGTCACTTAGTATTCAGTTCGATCCTCAGGCAGGATCTAAAAGATTCAGTTTGCCGGATGTTCAGTCTTGTTTAGAGGGTGACCTCTTGAGAATTTGAGCCGCTACATCTTGAATTTCTGGTTCTTTAGGCTTGTTCATACATATGCGCGCCACGGGGGATTGAGCCGCTCCGCCCTCCACCGACTGCATGGCCATATATTAGGGGGAAGCATGTCTGGTAAATCAGGAACGTCTGTGGTAGACAACAGACGCGAGTTTACGGCTCTAGAATGCGACAAGCATTTAGCGTGTTAGGAATTTTGAGCTGTTTCACTATCTCCCACGAATCACCAGGAGCCGTGGAACGTTCCTCTCCGTCCAAAGAGGTAGTATTTTGAATTAGGTTGAAGGCAAAACTCGGTAATGTTTACCAAGTTCGCATGTATTCGGCTGTGTTAGATGCATAAGTAAAGCTTGTTAGGTAAAGTATGTGCACAACGGAACGAATGAGTTCCGTAAGAACGATCGGCGAGCGCCCCCTACCATTGTATATTCCCGATCGAAACCGAAAGGGAAACGGGCTCGGGGCCCAGTGGTTAGAGGCGTGGAATTCTAACTTACAGGTCGCGATTTCGAGCCTCGGGTGTTCCACACTCCGGGATTGGGTATGACCGACTGACGACGGCTAATAATCCAGAAATGACCATTCCAGTCTCTCTTGTCTTTGTCGATAATAACATACTGTCTCATCATTTTGCTTTTGCAACAACAAGACGGCGGCTGAGGTACAGCCTTTCTTTGAAGTTTACGTTAATCCACATTAGCATGGACGGTAGGCTTACTTCAGACTAATGCTGAATATGAGAATTTGGAGTTGACCCAAATGAGCTTAAACTCGCGTCGGCCGGTGGGGCCTCGTAGCTCAGGTGGCTAGAGCGTTGGCTGTACTAAAACCTTCCCTTTGTTGTCGTGGATTCGAATCCCACCGAGGAACCGAGTTTTTCACAGTTGGGTCACAGTCGACCTTACCTCACCAATTCGGTTGTTTGCAGGTGAACTTAGGCCCACACCGGCTCAAACCATGTTCATATGCAGCCATCTTCTTTTAACGATGATCATAATCCAACATGTCCTCAAACCCAGGGTCTCCATTATCATTCCCTCTGTGAAGTAACAGCTGCAGGCTAAGTTACTAGCATCCTATCTGGTAGTTGCAGCATCTGCTGGATTTGAACATCGAATAACAATTACTGATGCGAACGCAGGAAAGAAGACTTTAACCATGCAACAGCACATGAATAACGTTAGCGACAATCTCATTGGTGTGTGTGTGTGCCACGTAGGGCAACTCATTTGTACGGCGACAGGACTCGTGATGACAATTAGTCGGAGCACAAGGCTTGTAAAGAGTGATGTTTTTCTAAGACCAACGAAAAAGTCGCACGAATTGCCTCAGTGGACACATTTTTCACTCCCCCTTACCCTTGTCCGAGTTTGAGAGGTGAAAGTGGTGAATAAGTTTCTCCAGGTTAGCACATTTATTTCTGGGGAGATTAAAAAATTGGGATTTGCGCATTGGACTATTTATCAGGAGGCAGACTGACAGTGTTACGGACCTGCTGTTGGGACGAACTCCCTGCGGCTGTATCATGCAGGGGCAGAATATAGGGGAAAAAACTTTCATGACCTTTTGACTTGTATTTGTGCCCTTTGTATGGTAAATCATGCCGAATGTGAACATGAATATTACGCGGTATGCACGCTGTAAGATTAAATCATAAATAAGAACACCTGAGGGTTCGTGCTGTGACAACTAGTGCATCAGGTAGTTTTAAACGCATCTTGTCTACGCTGGCCCCCGGAGTTAAATCCACGAATTCAACCCGAAGCATTTATGCATACCTACGTGATAAGGTTCTCGATATTGTACAAAATATGTACTGTGAATCTACCGTGTGCTAACTGCGCATTGCTCCGGGACAGCAGATCGTGGCGGACCAGCCGAATTGACGGAGCGGCAGACTGTTCCACACAGTTCCTTCCCTTCAAATTAACGGACAAAATTTCGGTTGAAGTAAGCGCTACGGTTGTCATTGTTCCAAAACGCACTGTAAGACCATTAGGAAGTTGCTGAAAAAGCAAACATTGAACACATTTATTTTGTCAGCCAAAAAAATCGAAGCTTGTTGGTCATCAAACACCAAGGTAACTAAAAAGTCAAGAATGCGCCTGAAAAAGAGGCCAAAATGCGAAATTGCAGCCTAATTTCACTGCACTTCAAGGAAATTGATTTTTTTGCCCAGGTCGTGGGGGAAGTACTGATCTTTTCAAGTAAGCTTCTGGTGATGGAACCCTAGGAAGGGAACATATACTTACCTCCGCGCTAGAACATGAAATAAAAGCCAACTCCTTCAACTTGTGTCAGTCGCAAATGCTGACAGGACATTTTATGTAGCAGCAAATACTAATTTTCCAAGTCATAGAGTATTAACCGCGCTGAAAACGCCTTCCGCGTCACGGCCTTTCCGGAGTGTTCCACTTCTGATACGATATAAAATTTTCCGAGGTTTTTTTCGCTAGGTATATCCCCGATTCTCTTATGTTGCTGCCCACTTAGTCTTATTTAATATTGCGACCGCCCAAACAAGCTTCTGCATCACATGTGCTTCTGAACATTGTTTCTACGATTTGCTCCTGCGACGAGCCAATTGATAGGCTTTAAAAGCCAGTTAAATTTGACGATTTTTCCTTCGTTGACGCTATGCTGGCTTTCTACGGAAACATTTTTGTCAGATATGCCTCGGATTTTGGCGTATCTAATGGATGGATACACAGTAGATGTTTTATCGCGTGAAATGTTTACCAAAATTCTGAAAAATGTTTTCGCTTCGAAAGGATTTCTTAAGTGGAGTAATATTAATTACCTTATCGTTTAATCTTCAGATATTACAGCCACGACAGGATGTTGACTTTTAAATGACCTTATTTTCGGTCGTCTGTGAAAACCACATTCCATAATAAAGGGTGTTTTTGCACAGATTTTCGGCTCACTTATAAATTATATTGTATTTTATAGAAAATGTAGACAATAATGCTCTTTGTCATGCTCATTTGGTAGCCAATAACGTCTTTTTAAATTTCCTTCTCAAAAAGAATATCTGCCAATTTTTAAGAAGTTTCTAATTGTGAGGTTTGTTGAGACCGTGAAATGTCCACTCACACTGCACCACATCAGCACGTATATTAATGCTTCTCATAAAGCATAAAAGCTGGTCCATATGATTCCATAATTTCATGGTTCCTATATGACACCTTCTTAACAGCGTAAAAAGATTTATGATATTCCTTTGACGGGATGTATACAACATGTCGTTTGCAACCCTGAATACAAGCGTAACGGCATGTGGTGTAATAAATTACTTGGAAAATGGAAAGTTTTTGAAATCCGAAAGATATCCTTCCTTTGAGAACAAAATTTGAAGAAGACACGGTTGGCTACAAAATGAGTGAAAGAAAGAATAATCTTATCCACACTTTTATAAAATATAATTGAATTTATAAAGGCATCAAAAGGCAATTGGAAAAATCCACGCTACCTAAGTAGACATTTTTACAGCGTTGTTTTTGCAGACGACCGAAATAAGCTCATTCAAAGACCGCATTCTGCAGTGACTGAAATATCTTTAGATCATACTGCACGATAATTATTAATAAATTTTTTACTTTATTAATCTTCTCGAAACAAAAACATAATTCAGAATTCTGGTTAACACTTCATGAGATAGCACATCTACGTGCGTGCGTAAAAAGCCATTCTGCGACGGCGCCTAGGGGACCTTTCCCTGTCACTAGTTTTACTCAGATTCTATTAATGAATCAGTTTACAGGGTTTATCGGAGGAGCCAGTCAATAGACCACTTTACTTTGCTCTAAATCTTCCATCATTTTACTTGGGTACTCTCTGAGAGTGGTTTCATGAGAAAACCGATCTACTTCGCGCAACACCGGCTTTATCATCCCTAAGTACTCTCTCTTGATCAAAGGTAAAGATCCGACCATTCATTAGTCTCTAGGTGAAAACATCGTCGTTTTCTGCAATTCAATTAAAAGCATAAAGTGTGATTTAGCCAGCAGTCGACAAAAGATAGTCGGTATTAATATGCACACTTGCTGTTTTCTAGCTTGGGTCTCAAGTCCTGAATGGAACTGCGTGAAGTCCCGTGAAGGAGCCTCGGGGGTTCGATTGGCTTATTGGTCGCCGCCTAAAACTTCCTTTTAACTACCTATAACACGACTGGTTCTAGGCTGCATCGTTTTCTCTCGTTTTGTCACATGAACTTTTTACAAATTAAATATCACTTATTGATATGACGACGACATCTACCGCTCAAATTTTGCTGGACTCTTCCCACTGCATCATCTTCAAGTAAGAGTAAGAAAATAATATGTTACTTCAGTGTTTAATCTCTCTTCCTGCCATTCATTAATTGAACTGGCATCCCTTCCCCTCGTCGTTCGTTAAAATGCAATGTCCGTATAACCAAAGACACGATGAGATCGACTTCTCACTCTTCTCTCTTCCATGCACCATTTGACTGTCTGATCTTTTCCGCTGAATGGTAATGACGTTGGACGTAATGTTTCATGTGGCTTGAATGACTCCGTCTACGGATACCGCACGCGCGACAGTATTTAAGGACCGACTCAAACGTACAACTTCTCGACCTGTTTCGACTTCTTTTTTGGCTGAGCACAGAAAGCGTCATTTTGGGGAAAACAGCTAAAGACAATTCTAACCCTCCAATTCGTAGACTACCCAGGCTTCGATCACACTTGTCAAGAAGACGATCTCATGTATTCGTAAGGAAACGTTTATTTAGAGTTTGCATGAAAGAAAGTAAGTTTTTACGCACTAAATGACTGATTTGTCTAAGCTAGTAAAGCTAGTCTGATTTTCATGAGTTTTAATTGATAAAATCGTTTTTACCAACCCGATACATACTGCAGCTGGTCCGTCTGAGGCCAAAACTAGAAGAATCGGTCACCCTGTTTTCCATTTGTGTGAGGGTCCGAATTTAAGAATTTCCAAATATTTGGCTCAGACCGTTCGATCCTTTCTAAAATCTTGAATGAATTTTTCTTCTGCCTACCTCATGGTAATTCCACATCCTTATTTCGCACGTCAATCATGAGATGCTTTGGAAATTCGAGTCGTTTTTTTCGAACAGATAAACTTCGGAAGAGCTCATAATAAAAACGGTGGAAGATGATCACGAAATAAAATTATTGGTGGAGGTAAAAATTATATCATTAAACCTTTGAGGTTTGCTTTTTCCATCTTAGGTGGATTTTGGAAATTTTTAAACCTGAGATGTCATTCAGACGACTGGATTACTTGCTCTCCCGTCCTCGAGCAGTCAAAACTAACTAGGAAAATGAGGTATACTATTTTCAATTGCCCACTCACACACTATGACAAAATAGCATCTGATCAAACGTATGCAACGACGTTTGCCTCCATAAGCAAACATGTTCGATAGGACAGTGTTTTTACATCTTTCTTGATGCGAAATGCGACCACCGCCAAAAGTATCGCGTATGTTACACAAAGAGCACTGTCTGTTAAAAAAATTATCCGCTATAGTATTCGTAATTTTGTTCGAAATTTAACTGCGTAATGATATCGGCGTTCTAATCTTGGCCTAAGAAAACCAGATTCATTAAGTGGCAACATAAATGCAAAGGTGATACCTGAAGCGGAAAAACTGGAAACGTGCCCGTTTCATGGAACGCGATGAAGAAACCTTCCTTAGACTTCCAGGCATTGGCGTCACTGGTAGACTGGAGAAGGAACGGTTCCTCTTCATTGAGAAGCAGTACGGGTGGCGACTGACTTCCTCGATGCAGCATAAGTCTAATGCCATGGGTTGGTCCAGCCGGAACTGGCGGTTTAGGACGAACTCGAAGCGTGAAGCAACGATAGTACAAGGAATGTTCTGTGATGAGAAAGCCATCAAGACAATCTTGTCCGCTTATCTGTAAAAAAAATCGTATTTCACACTATTGCCTTATCGGTATTATCCTTTGCGAGGACGTGGAAATGCAATGGGCGTCTGCGTCATAATATCATTCTATTTTCATCATTTTAAATTAATTCTCACGTCCTTTGCAGAACGGCTGAGGTAAGGGAAGTTTCCGTTTTGATTTAGGAAGATGGGGACTAAAATTTCGAAGTTTTGGCATTTATCTCAACCACTTTTCCGCTTTTCGCCTTTTACCTACTTGGGATTCATTTCTTTACTTCATCTTAAAACATTTGTTACATCTCAAAAATGTTCTAATATCCGTGTAAAAAATTCTCAATAACCAGATATCGAGAGCATTTTACGGGTACTGAAACAACTGGAGATTAGATGGGATGGGAAGGCGTTCCCACTTAGGCATGTGTGTGTCGAACAAGGTGATGACGAACGCTAGCCTAAAAGTAAGGGGTTACGTCCCGTTGAAAGGAGTGCCACAAGTCTTTCTTCGCAAACCTCATTCGCCTCTGAGAGTTATTGAAGGCTTTTTGAGAATTGAGAAGAGTTTATCAGTCACAAAACTGTTGCGGTTTTCTAATAGAACTAGGAATGCAAACAACCCTTTGAGCAAGATTATTTGCTGGATAGATCGAGTCTCTATGCCCTTTATTTAAAACATATTTCCCAAAACACAATTGCCTCAAAGTTTCAACTGTTTCAAAAATCATGAGACCGGAATTTTTCAGTTAATAAATTACTTACCGAATTCATAAGCCTGCTCACGGGAAGGGCCACAGAGTAAGGCTTTGTCTATTTTTAGTAAAAACCATGATTTCTCCGTCGAATTTCAAAAGAAGTCCATGGATAGTATATGAGTTCGAATGTTTTCAGAGTTGGTTAAACATACAGTCTCCAAAACTTCGCAGGATGATTATAGTCACAAACCCCCCGAGACTCATTTGGGCTGTCTAAAACGCTCATATAAAATCCAGGATAGTCGCTCACGATCTAGTGGTCGCCATCAGCCAACTGTTCATTTTATTCAGACTGAAACGTCCAAAGAGTTACTGTTCACCGAAGTGCATTACGTGTCTCCAGGCAAATGCTGTTCCATGTGCGACTGCGAAAAGTCTCATTGCATTAAACGTGGAACTAAATGACCGCGTTTTATTCCAACATCTATCACAGGTTGCTCTCCACTATGCGACAATTAGTAAGAGTCCGGAGGACGTAGGGATTTGCTGAGTCCCTCCGCGAATATTGCATTTGATTTTTAATAGGAAAAAGCAGCGTCAATGGACATTTGTCCTCGTCACTCTTTTTTCAGTATTTACAAAGTTGCCAAATTCTTCTTTCCTAGAAAGTCGACGACTGCATCAACGAAACCCAGTGCAAGACAGTCTCTACTGCCCTTAAGCCTTTCAAGGTATCATTAAGAATTAAAATACCGCTCACGTGCGCAGCAAAGATGGCACGCAGTTAAAAAAAGGAGCTGCAAACAGTCGGTGGGCCTTGGCCAACACCTCTGAGTTCACGCGCGCTCCACTAATAATTTTCAGGTTAATTTGGAAGAACTTCCCGTAGCGCATTAGTCTAAGCATCAATCATCTTATTAGTATAGATAGAATTCTAAGTTATTGTGCCGAATAGTTGGTTCTTAAGCTTTTCACGGTCATCTTGTGCTAAGGACGTGAGTATATTTTTACCTTAAGCCACGTTGGTGGCAGGATTTGATCAGGTTGTCATATGAATCTTTTAAAAGCGCTTATCTAGAAAATTATGAAAAAATCAACACCAAATTGTTTAAAAATCGTTAGCCACCTCATGCTCATGCATTCTTGTGTGGACATGGTAACCTTTCTCACCAATAAAATTGGTTTATGTATTAAATGCATTAGATAAGATAAATTACTTCAGGATTTTGACCAATTTACGTTGGATTCTTTAGAAGCATGAACTACTGGCCTATTGTCGCTTCCGGCCAATGAACGATTGTAATCCACAGTCCCTTCATCAGTTAGCCGATTGCCGTGGACACACCAAGGAAATAAGTTACGATCAACCAACACCTTAATTTCAGCTGTGTCCTCAGCTCTCTTCCATCGTTTCCTGCCCATATTTCACGACAAATTGAACAGGACAGAAATTAACTGCAAACTTGGAGTTGATCAGTTTGAACCGAAGCCTATGGGCGTAGACCGAAATTTGATGCATGAATACTTGGGCCGACGTCCATCAGTCACAGCGGGATAATCGCGTAACATTCAACGAGTTCAGACACATTTTTAATGTAGGGAAGCGTTCGCCAATGTTTTGGTTTTGGCGTCTGATCGGAACAATCTAGTTCCTTCTCTCTTTCTTTTGATTCCTGTTCTTTCATGCATCGGCGTACAAATTCTCTAGGGTAGCCGTTTTGGGAAAATAGGTTGAGTAGATAATAGAGTTCTTCTTTGTAACCTTCGTTCTCAGAGCAATGTGTCTTTGCTCGATTAAGTAGGGTCTTAACAGCACTCCGTTTGTGAGCCATAGGGTGGTTGCTCTCGTAATGTAGGATAACTTCCGCGTAAGTTTATTTGCGGTATACTGATGTCTGGAATGTCCCGTCATTTTTTCGTTGTACGAGGACATCAAGAAATGGGAGTTTGCTGTTAGCTTCTCTCTCGAGCGTGAACGTAATTCCCGGTAGTGTTGAGTTGATAGCTTTATGCAGAGTTTCTAGTTGATCTCTCTTGACGATGACAAAGGTGTCATCTACGTAGCGTACCCACATTTTGGGATTGAATAATGGTAAGGCCATAGCCTCTAATTTTTGCATTGTGACTTCAGCCAAAAAGCCAGAAATAGGTGACCCCATAGGAGCTCCTTTCAGCTGTCGATAACATTCATGTGCGAACGAGAAGTTCGTTTCCAGGCAAAGGTCCAAGAGTTCAAGCAAAGCAGATGCAGGAACATCCATGTCGTTGGATTGTAAGAGTTCTTCCGTGCACTGCCTTGCCAAATCCAGTGGTATGGACGTGAATAGAGAGATGACATCGAACGACACCATTATCTCATCTGATTCAATAGTGAGTCCTCTTATCTTGTCTAGGAATTCAACTGAATTATCGATTGAAGTCTCACAATCCTTTGTTAAGGGATGGAGTTTGTGGAATAGCCATTTAGAGATTTTATAATTCGGTGCACCGATTAGTGATACTATCGGTCGCAATGGTACGTCAGGTTTGTGGACTTTCAGTAGTCCATAGATTTTAGCGATTGTTGGTTCGGTTTGTCTCAGGGATTTCGCGATTTCTCCTGGTAGTTGTTCCTTTCCTGCAAGACGTTTCAGCACTTTATCAATGGATGAAATTTGTGCTTTGGTAGGGTCAATGGTGAGGGGCATATAAGTTGCCCTATCTTCTAACAACGATAGCATTTTGTTATTGTAGTCTGCTTTGTTTAAAATTACATACTTTTGCTATTTATCCAAAGTCCTCGAGTTTTCGGAAGGATTGCGCAGTAAAATCATCCTGTCTAACGACATCTTGAGAATTGCTTTTTTTATGATACCTTTTGTTTAAACCAGAGTAACTTTAGGCCCAAAGGACGTTTTAGCATTTTCATTATTCCCCAAAAAGTAGCCACTGTCTCAATTTTCTTTAAATCGTTAAGATAACGAGTACGCATTTTTGGAAGGCATTTTAATTAATTTTTAAATCATATTGCTAGGGATTAGTCCATCCAACACGTTCTGTTGCATAAAAAGTTTAAAAGCAACCTGGACGTGCCATACTGAATTGAGCATACCGAGAAACATCCCAATATCCTAGCTATCCTTCTGCAGCGCTATGTATATATTTTTAGAGAACGCAGTTTTCCGCAAAATGCGGGTTAACAGCAGTATACTGCACTTCATTCCACAGAGATTAATTATCACCACACTTTTGTTGGCGTAAGATTTCCGAAATTCGCAAAAACATTCTTTCGTGAATACCGGACGT
>CACRXP010001367.1:61718-86658 GCA_902702965.1 Spirometra erinaceieuropaei
GCAATCAGATGCCAATTGACACTGACAGACACAGTCTTCATTGTTGCATTTCAGGTGGCTTGTCAGTGAAACACAGACCACTGTAGACATCGGCAGTGGATAATCTCTTGTTATTATAATAACTTCAATATTCTTGCATTAGTGTGCATTGAAAAAGGCATACTTCTTAATAAGGATGAGAAAAAAACCGACGGGAACACACTTCTGCAGTACACACACAGTAATGATCTTTGAACAAAATAACTTTCCCGATCACTTTTGGGAACAGACAGGTCAGATACATTTTGAAGGCATGATCATGACAGAAACGGAAAATCCAATAAGATGCATTTTTTTCACATGTAATTATGGACTCGGTGAGGAAAACTTAGCCATGTTCCCCAATGGGTTTGTGGGCTAGAAATTGTTTTAGAAGACTAAACCATTTGCACACTATTAGAGACAATCATCTGGTTTTTGAAGAAGGGGACGCGATCTCTGTGACAAGAGCATTATCTACCTGACTGTTCGGATTCCCACGCAAGTGTCTCGACATTAATGTGTTACAGAAGTGTTTTTCATACAAGTCTCCGGCAAACAGATTTTGCAAGTCGAGCAGTATATTAGCATGGCAGAAGGATGATCCGAGTGCTCCTCCAGGATTGCCACGCGATACATCACAAGAACCGTCAAAGGATTGACGAAGAAAAGATCAGATGCGTTGAGTTCATGGGCGAGATCGGTACAAGTCTGCTCCTGCAAAGGGTGGCTAAAAGAGCCTGTGAGCAGAGCGATACGCGACGCGGCACTGGAGAGCAAATTTCGAAAGCCGTCCAATCCAACGTTGCCCAAAAATGACAAACTGCTGCAATTCCTGGCGTCAAAGAAGCTAACGAAGGACCAGGTGCAGGTGTTACGGCTCGAAGTTTCATTCAGCAGGGCTGACGCCATACCTGTCAACATTATGGCAGCGGGACGTTCGATCCTTAATCAGACAGAATCCAGGGAGGAGACTAAGTGCCTCATCCGACACCAAGTGTCGTCTATCATAATGACCCACAGGCTGCGGAGGTGCTATCCAAGTTCGAACTTGATGCGATTAGAAAACTCAAGGCCGACAAAGACCTGGTCATCGTGCCAGCGGACAAGGAACGTTCCACGGTTGTATTCGACAAGGAAGACCACCTTCAGACTACCAAATATTTATTGGATAAGTGACACTTCTTTGTCCCATGTACAACGAACCCTGTAAAAATGCTGACACCCGAAATTAATGCCACGTTGTTGGGCTTGGAAACTGAGACCCAGTACCACCGACCTACAGAACGATGGTGAGACAAAAAAATATGACTTTAGTCCGATTCCATGGCCTCCCTATGACGGCGCGCCTCCGAACCATCGTGTCGCTCAAAGGCGCTCCAAAGTACAGACTGGCAAAGTGGCACTTCCGGCGTCTCAAGTTCCTGATCGTTGAGCCGGGCACCGCGGTCTCTTCGTCAGCGCAATTCCTGGAGAATCTTAAAGAGGTAATCCACCTTCAAAATGAGATCATGGTACGTTTTGATGTTACGTCCCTTTTGCTTCCATTCCCCAGGATCTAGCGAGTAAAACATTCGGTCTGCTTCCACAAAGCAAGTAAGATGAATCGAAGAATCGTGTTGGACACGCCCAAGTCATTCAATTCCCGAAGTTCTTTCTTGAGATAGACTTCATATTTGACGGGACAGTCTGCAATGGATTCTGAGATTTCGGGCTTCACCGCCGAGGCGCTCCTTCAAAGATTAGAGTCGCTGGACTTCCAGCACAGCAGACCGAAGTTCTGGGCTTGGTATGTGAGTGATACCTTCGTCCTCATTGACCGGGATCAACTGCTGATATTCAAAGAACGCTCTCATGCGGTCTTCCTGGGCATGCAATTTACGATAAAGGAGGAAGAGAACAAAGAGAAGACCTTCTTAGATGTCCTCGAATGCCGCAAATATTGTTGTGGCCTAAAGAATAAAGAGCTCAAGAAAGCGACGAGCACGACAAAATACTGAACTACAGCAGCACAAACGCAGTTGTGTAAGGGCGCCCTATTTGCATGTCGAAATGCACTGCAGGGAGACGGAAGACAAGATTGCCAAACTACAATACCTCCGACGGGTGTTCAAAGTCAACAGCTATCCGCCCAACTTTGTCAACCGTTGCATACACAACAGAGACGAATGGTCAACCCGTACGGCTCCCAAATTTTAGCGAGCGCATGCGTATGTGAAGAACGTTTCGGAAGCTCTTGGCTGTCTTCTCACACCACTTGGGGTTAGAGTTGCACTCAGACCGAGGCAACCATCAGGCGTCAGGTAATAAAACCGAAAGACCCATTGCCACGGTGAGAAACGCCTGGAGTGGTTTATCGGACCCAGTGCAGTCGTGGACAAAGCAATTAGGTCAGAGAATCCAGAAGACTGCTCCGAACGCAAATGACCGAACACGTGGCGGCAATGTGGAGAAATGACACCATCTCTCAATTTACGGCTAATTAGCTGACGTCCGGCCACACGTTCAAGTTCGACGTGGCCGAAATTCTCGCTAGAGATGACAACCGTGTATGCGCAAGATGCTTTAATCATGGTTCACTGGTGTCCCAATCTAATAATAAAGTTAATGACCTTCCGCTGTCATATTCGGTGATGATATTTCGTCAAGGAGAAGTTATTTGCCACGTGGTGAGCGCACAAGAAAACCCCGTCACCGACGCCAGGGTCGGTATGTCAGATGGTCAAGCAATCAGCACACTAACATTTAACACCCGTAACGATAGTGTGTCGATTAACGACGCGAATGTCGGCCATCGAACAGCCATCATGCCGAGAGTATCATTACCCTATGAAGGGAGAGAGCCGTGAATGTTTATAGATATGCGGTAGCATGTCGACTGAATCCTATAAATACTGCAGGCACTTGGCATGAACCAGCCCTATCTGCTACTGCCTCTGATGATGGGTTCCAACAGGAATCCAGAACTTCATGCGAACAAAACGCTTGTCCCAGGGATCGTGTCTCCTTCCTTACGACTGCTTCATGGGACTCGTTTATTCGGCTCTGTTGGAAAGCTGGTTTACAATTTATGCTCGATTTGCTTATTAAAAAGCTGCCAGGAACATCAAATTTAAAAGAACAATTTACAACGGGTATTTCAAGGTACACACTTAAAATACTTCAAATACTTTGCTGAAATGTATCTCAACTTGAGTCATGATGACACAGGTAGGGAGAAGCGATTTGTAATTTTACCGTAAATACTAGCGTGTTTGATCTTTATATGTACGCCAAATCAGAGCTTAAACTCTGGCACTTAGAAAAATAAAGATTGGTCCTAAAATTCTCATTGCTCCACAGGGGAAAAAGCTCTGGTCTAAATACGGACAAACGTATTTTATTTACCTTATCAAACAAAAATGCTTATCAGTATGCTTATATGTCAGAATGCGGGCTTGAGACACACGTCTTTTTAGCCATCCATAAAAACGCGCACACGTTAAAAGTACTATTTGGGTAATATAAACTGTTTTCGAAGATTTTCGATTCTCTTATTATTTAAATATATTTAACAGTAAAACAAATACAAAATTATCTTTTATTGGTTGTCTTCTAGTAAATGACCGCGTTTTTATCAACTTTTATGCTTGAGCGAAGTACAGTTTGAGGTTTTAAAAAGGTCTATTAATCCCCAATCGGTTTTGTGCCGCTGCACTTTTAGGCTGCAGGCAACAACTATACCCTATATAAATGATTTATTAAGTAGCATGCATTTTTCTCATTCATTTTCGATGTCCTTAAAAATATAACTATATTTAATGATAAACATGCATGAAAATATTCATTGCTGCAAATTCGATAGAACATTATGTCTTCTTTTAATGTTTAAAGACGTTTCCGAGTCCTATATAATTTTGAATCCGCCCTGCCATTAAACTTGCATTCAGAAAATCGAAAATACAAGCCACTTATTTTCCGCGCACGGAAAACCGAATAACATAGGGTTCGTGAGATTGAGCAGTGGATTTGAACCATATTATTAACTTTACAGTCCACATAAGCAAATGCGGGTACACGATGTTCTATGAACGGGCATTTAAAGGCATTAAAAAATCTGATAATAAGAAACTGTTTAAAAACCGAATTATACTCTCTCTTCGAGTCCAAAATTGGAAAAGGGCTTTATTTTCTAAAAACAAAAGTAGAAGAACGGATGTTTTTATGCTTGGTTTCTATAAAATATAATTGGATTTTTAAGGGCATTGAAAATCAGCGGGAAAATTCTTGCTACTTAAGTAGCCATTCTTACGGAGTATCATTTTAAGGACATCGGAAATGAATGAGACAAATGCACGCTACCTAATCATCATTTTTATGGAGTATGGTTTTTACTGCAAACGGAAAGAAATTGGTTTGAGAGTTGGCATCCTGGGATAACTGAATCATTATAGAATTGCGCTGCACGATGATTCGTTTTACAAATTTCCTTATTTGATTTTTCAAAACAAAAACGCTTTTCGAAATTTTGGTTGATATTTCATCAGTAAGCACACTTACTGTGATTGTCAGAAAGGATGTTTTGATGACATCTTCTAAAAAATACTTTATAGTTCATAAGAGCATCGAACTCGGTGAACAAGTCAGAGTAGTTGAGTAATTAGTTTTTATCAACTTTGCTTTTCGCAGGCAAAAGTGCATATAACAGCCGGTATTCTGGCCTGTCGGACATATCCTTGGATTACGCTGTGAGACAAGTTGTCTTCGAAGCCCACTGACGTAGTTCCTTCTTACCTAAAGCACATTTTGCGTTAATATTTTATGATACAGACCATAACTGCCAAGAAAATCTACCTATCAATGCTATTTGTCAATTATTTCCCCCACCTTTGCTGGGAGTTTGGCCAAAAAGACATATCTGTGGATATTGTATAGGTTAGTGCCTCTTTTTAAGCCGTAACCTAGACATTGACAAGTGAGCCGTCTATAAATTTGAATATTTGTATAATACAGGCCCTTCCATCAACCTATGTTAAATGTGCTCTTGTTAAACCTCGGGATTTAGCAAAGAATGTCGCCAGTTTTAAAAATCGTTCTTTCTCTCTCAAACGATTGCTTAATTTTCTGATCGACGCAGAAGGGTATAAGTGTGAAGGATGAATATGGGGGCGTGCCCAGTGACATCCAGAACGGGGCAGAACTAGACCCTATCTGCGTAGTCTGCATGCTGGCAGATTTCGGTGGAATCAAACGCTGATGGCCGCCGGTGATTAGGCCTGTTTAGACTTGTAGACATGCGAACGAAATATTTGCCATTTGGTGCTCAGTGGATGCTCTTTGTATATATCTATATATATATATACCTTATATTCAGACAATTTGTAATACCGATGATGACCATATGCCACAGATGTATATCTGAGCGTGTCCCTTTACCGAAACACGATAATATAAGCGAGAGGGATTAACAAAACGGCTTTAACTGGATGTGAAATTTACTTTTCATTCTGAAAACACTACTTAGGGAATGAGTATGTTTACGGCAGCACAAGTGCTTTTTCCCTAGCAGCTTAAATTCCGTGCCATATAAACAAGCATAAAACAGATAGGCACTCGTCTGTTTTAACACAAATTGAAATGCATTTGTGCGCTTTAGTATCAGTTAAAAATGACCATGGTGTTAACCAATTCGAAAATATTTAATTCTTTCGTAATCCTTTTTAAATATCTATATAATCACAAAGTAACTCATACACATATGCGAGAAATCGAAAATGATTCCGAAACAAAGAGAACTTTGCGACTGGTATTTAAAACTAAAAAATGCACGCTGACATAACTGTGAAAAACTCGGTGCCTTGGTGAGATTTGAACAGATGACAGCAAGGGGGGGCTTTAGTACGGCCAACGCTCTAACCATACGAGCTCCGATGTCGGACTGGACTGCGGAGTTAAATCACATTTTGTCCACGTTTACCCGCCCAACCTACTGCAACGTCTGGAATCCACCAAATCTGATACAGTAAGCTGACTGCCCCAGCTGGATTTCCTAAGTAATCCACCTAGAATCCGCCAGATGACTACCAGGCTCACGTACTTCAGAGGCATTTTGGCAGATTTCAGATAATTCACTTTGAAGTCTGTCAAAAAACCTCTAAATTACGTGAGCCAGGTAGACACCTGGTGGATTCTGGATGCATTACTTATGAAATCCAACTGGGGCAGTCAGCTTACTGTATCAGATTTGGTGGATTCCAGACGTTGCAGTAGGTTGGGTGGGTAAACGTGGATAAAATGTGATTTAACTCCGCAGTCCAGTCCGACATCGGAGCTCGGATGGTTAGAGCGTTGGCCGTACTAAAGCCCCCCTTGCTGTCATGGGTTCGAACCTCACCTCGGCACCGACGTTTTCACAGTTGGGTCAAAACGCATTATTTGAAATCTGCCAAAACACCTCTGAGCTGAGAAATTGTTGGTATTACCTAGAAAAGTCCACGAAGGGAGAAAATGTCATGCTTACCTCTCTGATATCACAAAAGCAACCTACATGTACATTCACCAGCAAAATGTCATTGCTCATCCCCTTAAGAAGATATTCAGAAGCAATGAGTTGTTTAAGGAGGTTGTATATTTGAATGCATTGTAGGCCATCATTGTAAATTTTCGTTCGTTCAGTGCTGATGGTACATATATAGATGAAGGTAAAAATATGAACAAACCACCATCTTTACAAAATGGACGCCCAAGAACTCACAATACTAATAAAAACATTTACGAAATTGCCTGTCTTTACTGGATTATTAATCAACGGACGTAAAAAATGTCTACATTTTATCTAAAAAAATTGTTGCCTCTAGCTAAAAAAGTGTCCATAAAATACTTTCTGTTGTTTGCTGTTATAAAGGCCGGTTACATTAGCTTCTGTGTTTCGGTCGGCGCAGTCTCTCGTGTTTCCAGAATTTAGGTAATCTTGCGCGAGTATATGCATATTTTATGGATTACGTAACCTACTATATGCAGCAGTCTACTATGTACTCCGACATCCAGATGAACAGTTTAAAGCACCTCCCACGTTTTTTATTCCCATTTTTGCATTTGGCACTTAGTAAAACCTCTTTTTCATGAACGATAAACTCAGAGGTTATTGCACTCACGTACAAGTGGGTCATTTTGGACGGACCTCATAGCCCTTTTACGTTTATATACATTTCTAAGCCAATAACTACTTGGAACATGCCTACGCGTTTAAGAATGTCTCCTTTATAGGACGTCACACAGGGTGAGAAATGTTTAGCATAACTATCATCATCGTCTTAAAATTAGATTTCTCATCCCGCTTCATTCATGTGAGGCAAAACGTTACCAAATACCTTATATGCTGAAACATAAAGGCTCCCTTTTTAACAAAATTGTTTGGTATGCGTAGATAATTATAGGTTCTAAAACACATACACAGATTCTAACACATGAAGTTCTGTAAAACATACGCCCCAAACATTTAAAAATAATTTACGAAATTTGTCTGAATTGTCAACACTAGTCACTCTACTCTCCCTACTAACTCCCGTTCGAAAATCTACACAGTGACAGACGTGCAGGTGGTTTTTACTTGCAAAATGTTTTCATTATTGATCCATGAATCAGATCTTGTAGTTTTGAATGCAGCATTAGCATGTAAAGCCCAACAGAGTCGTCCTCTCATCTTAAAGGTGTCGCGAGATCAGAGTGGAGGTGGTTATGTGTTTTAATGTATCACTAGAATCATCCGGTCGTTACAGCAGACACCGGAGCTGCCCGACCGATCGCGATTTCACACATTAGAACCTGCATTTCTCCTTAAATGTCCTATAGCCTGCACTACCCCTCAGTGAAGGCAAGTCATACACTTGACTAAATTTGAAAATGTTTGCCAGCAAATTCTCATGTCAGTGTAAGCCTGAATTAAAGTTATAACTTAGGTTTCTAAGAAAGCCACAGTCTCCAGTGTCCCATAGGTGTTTCGGGGACAAAAAACAAATATATGTGTTCTGCAGTTTCGGTTGGCGGAAAACCGCACGAACAGGTAACATTCGTCATTCGGCCTTTTTTTCGCAAGTGCTAAGGAGTTATTTGCTGGTTTTTTCCCGTTTGCTTCCCTTTTCCGTGACTATTAGTTCGCAGTAATCCCTCGCTGCGCCGCAACCAGGTGAATTAGTGAATGAGTGGTTTAATGTAACCGGCAACGATCTATACAAGACTTCCTACTGCTAAATGATGTAATTTCTCATTTTCTGAGTAAATCGCAAATACTGCAAAGTGACCTTTACGAGTAGACCAAGGTCCTATGCAGACGGTGGAAATACAGAAACAGCGGCTACTTTAAACTAATCAAAGTTTACATCGTAATGGCCAACCTACCGATAGCTTGGCACACAGAAGATGCCCAGCCAAGAGTTAACAGCCTTTTTGTGCGGAAGATCAGCAGACGAACTCCGCTTAACAATAAAATAGACGTCCTTGTCCCTCGTATACCCAGTTCTGTCTGGATAAGTACGCTATCTGCCGCGAATACAACAGTCCGGTAGGTAGACGATGATGGGATTTTCGTTCGTCGGACTCACACTCTAGACCTCACCTATTAACCGTTTGTTTAGTAAGTGTACAATTTGTTATAAGTCGGCGGCGGAAGGAATGGTTGACTGGAGAGCACCTGAAGAATCTGCAAACGGTTGCTGACTCAATAGCTAACTGCCGCAACGATCGGATGAAGGACCCCAAAGGTTCCTGCCTTACAGGAAATGCGGTACTTGTGGTTTTACGGGTGGGGCCTATGCATGCATAGATGAATGGCAAAATAAGTATAGATAATTGGTAAATTCGCCTTTCGTGACTCCCGTTAGGGGAGTCGGGGGGCGGTTGGCGATAATTATCTGGAGTTGGCTTTACCCATGCAAGATTACTGTGTTGAAAGGACATTGAAAAACGTGCTTTTGTTATCCGCCTTAGACTGCAGCGAACTATAAGAAGGGATGCATTGTTTAAATGTTGGGTTAGGCTGTCGATGTCGACGTCGGTAGATGTCGTCCACTTAACGACCGTAGAAGTCGAAGTCAGTAATAGTATCCTGGGAATGGGAACAGAGAGTGAGATCGACGTCTCAGCGCATTTTTCTCGCCATAAACAATCTGACGTGTTTCATGGAACCACACCGCGTTTAAAACCTTGGTTTGGAGAGTTGTAGACTGACGAGATTACTTGGACCTCGCAGTCATTACAGCGTTTGTTTATGGGTAGCGGCAGACCGGTGAACTGAGAGTCAGACAGCAATGGCCCCTCCTTAATGCGGTCTCCCTCTCCGTGGGATCCTAGCTGATCCCCTTCCCATCTTTTTTTGTAAAATCCTGGTCAGTATACATTGTTTGCCAAGGGGTGTGCTGGTATGCCGGATGCGACTACTCACAATTCCAACCATTCGCGCCCTCTTACGCCGCCGGTCTTCTTGACTCTATCTTGGCACCGGGCCGAGGTGAGGAGAAAAGAGGGCAGTGGAAGCGGAGCTAGTTTACTATCACCACAAACGAATTCCCTCGCAGGTTCCCATCCCTGCGCTTATTTCACTGCAGAGCACACAGTGGGCACCTTTGGGAAGAATCGGGTTGTCAATACTATCTGATAAGTTCGTTATCTGTACCTGTACACGACACGCATCTTCCTTCTCCATTCGCCTGTATCGGCCTGATTATGAATTGCTGAAAGTATATGTTTGTCTAATTTGAATATTCAAATATCAGTTATTTGGCCGTTGGTCTGGAGCCACCACACTTTAAGGGTCTTTGTGCACGCGGGCTTGTCTACACCCTGTAGTCTTCTATGAACTCTCTTTGATTGTGAAACGTTTACGCTAGCGAAGTACTCTGGTTTCGGAGTAATCAATGCTTTCTCTACATTTCGTCAGTTCGTTAACAGGATCGCTATGGTAATTTTGCTCAACATTTGCAGCCTACTTTTACATCTTCTAGTTTATAGACGTTTTGGCAGATTTTGGGGCCTCGTAGCTCAGATGGTTAGAGCGCTGGCTGTACTAAAGCTTTCCTTTTATTGTCGTGGGTCTCAATCCCACCATGGCGCCGAGTCCTTCACAGCTGGAGTAGTATAAATCTTACAGTTCGAACAGCCGATGTGAGGCTGTTTCTCCCACCATACAATCTTCATATCCCAACGTCTGTCAATAAAGGCGCGTAACCAAACTTTTAACCAGTGAGTGGAACGATTGCCAATGCGAGCGAAAACAGGAGTTCTTAAAGTAATTGAGGAGAAGAAAATATGATCGAGAGAACAAGACTTCAATTAGCCTGACGTTTCGGATTCTCACTAGAACGCGGCGTTAGAGATAGCTACAGATATGCCTGATGGATAGATAAAAGGTAGAGTATTTAAAGGATGCAGTTGCCTTGTCAAAACACACCTACAAACATCGCAAGTATTCATCACCGAAGATAACTTTTGGCGCGACGCCGCCTGTTCGTCTGCATGTAAGTCTCTAACTGTCTCAACCTCATCACCGTTGTTAATTAATGGCCTGATAATTATCGCCCCATTTGGCTAAATGATACGGTTTCTGAAAGCGTCGCTTGCCTGCGCAATAACGTGTGACCAAATTATCCTTCAAGGTAATGTATCAGATCGCAATTTTGCGGGGTGACGGCATTGCATTTTTCTTCCTGGAAGTAGAAGTGAACAGCTGCGTATACCCTAAATAAATTTTAAAAAAACTCACTGGTGAAAATGTTTCCCAAATGAGGCTGACACGCTGAGATGGAAAGATCATCGGTCAAAATTCTCTAGCTTAACGGAATCTAATACACTTGGAAATATTTTTTTGAACATATCTGAGCACTAATTTTCACTTGAGTGTTCGTTTGAATATTTCATTAGTTCTTTACGAGGGTTTACCTCCTATAATACTTATATGTCATTCAACTTATGAGTGACTGTAAAACTGGGCTTGTTGTTTTTATTTTAAAATATGCGCAAAAAATCCTGGGGATACATGTTTTTAAAGTGACGTTATATCTGATCATGCCCCAGATAATGCATCGGCAACTGTGCATAAAACAGATATCCACCACGCAAAAATAGCACACGTTTGGTGGTACATACGCGCCCAAGCCAAGAGGGCATGTGCGGGGTTGAATTTGGCACGACGTTCAGGTGTGAATTTCGGTCCAAAATACAACCTTTGAACTTGTGAAAAGTGAAGGGAATGTTTTCCTTTGAACATAAAAATTTACTTCTTGCACAGTAGATAAGCTCGTTCTTGAGCGCATGCTGTATAACGAAGAACAGAATTGCTGCGTAAAAAACAATTTAAATCTTATGCACGTTGATATATGTCCCAGGGTTATTGAAATTAATGCCAGACGAAGTGAATATAAAACCATATGTCATGAATAGAGCTAAATTTTTCCTATATTTTACTTGACTACGGAATCCTCTCCATTCAGGCGTCTACTTCTGATCCAGCCGCAGTTCTAAAAAAATTTAGGAAAAAATGAATTTTTTTGTTTTTTAGAACACTATTTAGTATGAAAATGTGATTTTGTTTGAAAAACGTTGCTGCAGAATCGCTGTTATCGTAATTTTCAATTTGCGGAGTCTCTGCCTGCAAGATGAACTGTTCCAGCGTTTTGCCCTACGTAAACTGATACGAAGGATTTCGAAGGCAAGTAATGCGTGTCCGATTGGGGCCGGTCCAGTATAAGTTTAATGTTTGGAAATGAATTTCAGCACCGCTAACAGAAGCAGACCTTTAGCATGCATCAACATTTGAGAAAATCTAGACAACGGGTATGAATGGGTTTCTGAAAAAGACGCTAATAAGGCCCGACTGAACTATTTGTTTCCACTGGGCAATCTTAAAACCCTTTCACCCAAAATTTTTCTCTACTACCTACACGGGACTTAACCGATAGCAATGGACGAAGAAGGCAATATTAGAGATTTTTTCGGCCTAGAGGCGTTTTTAGTAAAAAAATCGCTAAGCACCATGGTTAGTTAGGATTTAGTAATAAAGCCAAGTATTACATATGGACGGCCCCATAGGCAGCGTCATATGACGGATTAAATAAACACAGGAAGATGTGAAATGCAACTGAATAAGAAGGCAACTTTCTGCTTCAAAATGTTATAATTTCAATTGATGAATGGAGAAAACTAAAATGCCGACTTAGTGTTAAATTCAGTTCACCAGAAAAAGGATTAATTTGTTTTTTATCGAAATGCCGAATGTTCCTAATTGGAAGGGATGTTATGGTCGTTAAATAACTGGCTATGTCACAGAACCAAGATATCTAACAAAAATGGTTGCCAAGCGTCAAAGCATTGCAACTTTGGATTGTACTTCGGCTGGCCGACCACGGACGTAAACCAGGAAACTGTTCTTTAATTTGCTTAGATTTTTGTCATCAAAAACTCCGTTTATATCACGTCGCACCTCCTTAATATACTACTGTCGGTGTAAACTTCATATGCAAGTTAATTAGGGTAAGCGGCTATGATCGAAATTGAAAGATGGTCAAGACCTCTTTCCAATAATCTTGACTGCTTTTAAATGACTCGCTATTTTCATTGCTTCAGATTTTTTTACTTTTAATTACTTAACAATTTAGGCATCTCTCGATAAGATATATGTAAAAACAAAGGATTCTATACATAAATAGTAGTTTTGACATCGTTTCAAAACCTGTGTTAACTTAACACACATTGCGACGGTTGTACGTTCCCTGATCCTGCTTAAAATATATTGAATGAGCCATAAATACTTACCAAGATGTTATGAGACTTATATTTTCGTTTCTTATGTCTTCAAATTTTGGCCGAGAAAGTTATCTCAATCGGAAATATAATAGCAATTTTGAAAAATCTAAGCATAAGAAAACTATACGCCCTTATCTACCAAATAATATTTGTAAGTATAAATTCAGAATTACTTGCATTGGTACATCTCTTTTGAAAATACATTTGATTACCTTAAGTTATGATTCTCGGCTCGCGTTTAAAAGAAAGATTCGTTAGTATGAAGAATTTGCAACCGCTTGTTATGATTAAGCTTTTCGTACATGGTAGTTTGAATCCAGAAGGTTGCAGAGAGCACAGGTACGCACTCGCAAACCACACGCTATTAGCACAACAGCTAGCAGATACTTAACTTTCTAATACAGATTCGTCCTCTCGTTTCTGTTTCGAATCGCCGAAGAAATTATTTATTTAGCACGTCTGCTGCAGTCTGAATGCAAAACTAATCATTGCTGCAGGATTTGTACCAAGTGACATGATTAACTTGCGCATATTTCTTGAAAACAAATCTGCTTGGTAATACGTTAAATTTTCAGCTCGCTGTTCGCCGCTTAATATCGCATCTATTTTATATTTAGTTTATACATGTATATACTCAGCAGGAGACACACTACTTAAGTACCTTGTGTTACTTCCCACTCAAATTTAATATTGATAGCTTTTGCTAAGAGCTTCGAAAAGAATATACTGAAGTGTACACTAGAATTTAGATTACCAGTTATTTGGCAGATGCTTTCGTCAAGGCTTGTGAAATTGGTGCAAAATGTAAGAAGAAGAGTGAATTTTTCCCATAAGAATTGGTTGTCCTCATTCCATGTTATGAATACATTGTAGTCCTCTGGAATTAGGACTGGCGCCAGAAAATAAAGGTCAATTTAAATGACACTTCTCCGAACCTGACTGGCCTGTTTTTGGAATGGTCTTTCAAAATTTTCCCTGAAGATGACGTTGATAAAATAATTGTTGGCTATTTCTTCCCGGTTTAAAGCGCAGAAAGCCATAAATGTTTTAGAAATCTGAACGAAATCGTCTAATTTTCCAAAATCATTGGATGACAGTAACGCAAAAATACAAGCGGTCGTTGTTTTGGATCAATTGAATCCCGCGTGATGTGTTGGCCAAAATGCATAGGCCACCTGTTTTTTGCCATTCTCAGATAGAATTGTGAAAAATCCAAATAGTAAGTGCACAATTTAAGACTAAAACAGAGACTTGTAGTCTGTTAGTCCTATTTGTCTCCACATGATGTATGCGAAAAAATGTCCACACCTGAGGAATAAAAATCAATATCAGAAGAGTCTTTTGCATTCAAAGCTTCAAGTCTGACAGGAACCAATTAAAATCCTTGGAATGATTAATCAGATGGATGTTTAGTCTTCTACTCTTCTGCTTGGATACGGAAATAAATACTCCTCTTATGTGAGTGAACTTGCGCTCTATTGCTGGTGGAGGTACCTTTTCAGGTGTCCTAAATTTAACCATATTCCTAATCCTCATAGCTGTAAACCTGTCCCCGACCGTAACCCTTACACTTAAAATCTTAACACTAGTCCTCCTAGTCCTAACTCCAACATCGGGCATTCACCCAAGCTCTAACATTCTGGAATTTAACTGAAAATTGCCTCTTATACGTGGTATTTGCTCCAGTGACCTACACATTTTCCTTTGACAAAAATTGTTAATTATTTTTGACAGTTGAATCCAGCGGCGAATCTTTTGCAAAAACACAAACTGAGTAGGTACCTAAACCTACCACTTTAAGTCCGGTCTTAGCGGTGCGCAAGCTATACTTCAATAGTGAAATGCAAAGCCTGTGTAAGTTCTGTTAAAATATTTACGCCTTGCCGTTCGAATGTACGAAGAATCTGAGAGAGCGTATCCCCATTCAAAAATAGGCATTCTGATCCGTAAATTTTGGGTTCTTTGGTAATTGTGCCCGACCAATAGGCAACGCCCATAAAAACACAATGTACCTAAGTGATTCTTTGTATGTAGTTAGGATAATATGTCAAGCCTTTAACAATTTTTGCGGAAACGTTTCATATTTGCGCATTACGGCAATAAGCACATTCACCGTGCATGTATAGTAGGTGTGCTAACTCATGAAATTTCAGCCGAAATTCTGAAATGTGTAGGGTTGTTAAAGTTATCATCATGCAGCAAAATTCTAAAAAAATCGGTCACCTCAGGATGCCGGCATTTGAACAAACGTCTTTCCGGCTGCATGCAAAACCATACTCTGTAAAACATTACTGCATTAGCAGCATACATTTGTTTCATTGAATTTCGATGCGTTTGAAAATTCAAATGGGTTTCATGGAAAATATGCATAAAACTATTTATTCTTTTCCCATATGTAGAGAAATACGTTTTCTTTCAATCTAGTACTCAAAGGGTATGGTTTGGTTTTCAAAAGCTTTTCCAGTTTCCGCGTAATTTTAAATCGGACGTGACGTTGATCTTACATTCAGGGTTTCCAGGTTTTTCGCTTGCGAAAAATCGTACACTTCTCCACGGTACTAAGAGAAGACTATGTGGGTTGCATATCATTTTTCAATGGATATGAGTCATATTGAAAAGTTTACAAGTCATATTAGCAAATGCATAGAAACGGTGTTTTATGAATGGACATTTCACGGTATTCAAAAATTTTAAAATTAAAAACTTTTTGAAAACCGAATTATACCCTTTCTTTGAGTGTAAATTGGGAAGAAAACGATAGTTTCTACCAAATGACTAAACGTATGAATATTTTATGCATGTTTTCCTTGAAATATAATTAATTTTTAAGGGTGTCGAAAATCACTAAGAAAAATTTCATATTATTCAAGAAGTCATTTTTAGGAGTGTCGTTTGTGACTACGGCTGAAAAGAAGTTTGTTCGAAAGCCGGCATCCTAAGGTAGTTGAACTATTTTAGAATTAAGCTGATTGATGATTAATTTTACGACCTTACTTAAATAATCTTTTTGAGTAGAAAACGCATTTCAGTATTTCAGTTGGCATTTCATGAGTAATCACACTTACTGTAAGTTTTGTATCAACCATTTGTAAACTGTTCTTCGTTGTGACTGTTCTGAGTCCTGGCCTATACTTTATCTCCCTTTCTTCTGATTAAAGTATTTTCAAAATATTTGCTTGCATTAAACTTACATTTTAGATAGATGACCGACCGTGCTCTTTACATAAAACTTACAGATGTTGCACGAGGATGTTCTAGAGAACAGCAGATAACTGACAGTTAAATCTCATAGCATATGATGGATTCGAACACAAAACATCGAACATCCGTTTTGGCCGACGTTGTAAAGTTAATGCATTTTAAAGCGGGATACTGTAGTAGGGGCAGCTGAAGTGCCCCGCCATCCGAAGTCTGCCTAACCACCGCGAAAACGCACAACCACCGCCTGGTCTTAACCAGAGATGCTCTGCGCCTTCGAACGGTAGCACCGGCCGGAGCGACGGTCGGCGTGACGGTGGCGGAAATGCAGGTGCTAGTAGTCATTGCCGTCGTCGCCCGAGGTGTGACAGGGATGATGGAGATGCCAGTGCTCGACGGCAGAAGGGCGTCGGATGTAGTGGTTAGGGAGGTTGTCATCGTGGACGCCATGGGGTTGGTGCAACCGCGGAAATTGGAGACGGCTGTGGAGGTAGCAGTGGGGATTGCCGGATCGCTGTTTTACTGAGCATTGAGAGGTCCGACGAGACCATTCCCCACTGGGAAAGTTCGTAGACAGAAAGAGGACGTTGGGGGAAGGTTAGGCGTTAACGATGTGGGTCGGAGACGCTTGAGATTTGCAGGCCGCACCTTCGGCCTTGATAGCATCCATTTTGTTGTCTTCATAGACTGCTGCTTAAGTCTTCGCTGCTGCTCTCCAGGTCGACCGGTACTCTGTCAGGCTCACCTAGATTTCGGTTTGATTTGCAAGCGCCTCAGAGGACTCTTTAGGGTTTCCTTGCAGCTGCGTTTTGACGTCCTTGTTTACGTGCACTTCTAGCTACATCTCCAGAAGAGAGTAGTTGGAATAGTAGTTGCTCGTCTGTCCTCATGATGTGGCGACTCCATCGGATTTGCAGTTGTCCCATCATGACTTAAATACTGAGGATTTGGGTCCACTCCAAAAATTCCACGTACGGGATCCTGTCCTGCGACTTCAGCTTTATAATTCTTCAAAGACGAGTGAGGTGGAAATGATTAAGTTTCCCAGCCTGTTTCTCGTAGACTATCCAGGTCTCCGTGCCACACAACGATGTCGCCCAAAATGACAAGTTTGTACACCATGATTTTGTTAGAGTGGAGACCGTGGCGATTCCACTTTGAAATGTGGAGCTGGCCAAAGGTCTGGTAAGCATTTGTGAGGCGGTGACCCAATTCGTCGTCAATTTTGGTGCAGCAGGAGAGTGTGCTCCCTACAGTAATTGGGCTAACTCATGAAATTTCAACCGAAATTTCAAAATGCGTTCTTTTTCGAAAATCTTTTTTAAGCAGGGTTGTAAAACTAATCATTATGTAGCATAATTCTATAATGATCCAGGTGCTTCAGTGCGTCGGCTTTCGAATGAACTTATTTCCGACTGCATGTAAGAATTTACTCTGCAAAAAATGCTTACTTAAGCAGCATGCAATTTTCTAGTTGATTTTCTCTGCCCTTAAATATTCAATAATATTTCGTGGAAATCAGTATACAGATATTCATCGTCTCAGTCAATCGGTAGAAAATCACGTCTTCTCCTAATTTTATATTCGAAAGAAGAGTATAATGCGGTTTTAAAAAAACTTTCTAATTTTTGAATAATTTTGAACCCGACCTGCCTTAAGACCTGCATTCAGAATTTTCAAACTACAAGCCATTCAATTTCTGAGTAGAAAAAAATTGCAGTTCTTTACGGTATTAATAGGATAGCATATGGGCATCATAAAAGTAAGCAGTGGATTTGAGCAATAATGGTAACTTTCCAAGCCGCATTCGTAAATGTAGACTCATGACGTTTTATGAACGCCCATTTCACGGCATTAAAAAATCCCACAATAAGAAACATTTATAAAACCGAATTATACCATTTTTTCGAGTATATAATTCGAGGAAGACGTGATTTTCCACCGAAAAAGTAAAAGAATGAATATTTCTATGCATGTTTCCATGAAATATAATTGAATCGTTAGGGACATCAAAAACCAAGAAGAAAATTGCATGCTAATTAAGTAGTCATTTTTTGCAGAATATTGTTCTTTCATGCAGTCGGAAATAAATTTATTCAAAAACCATCCTAAGTTGATTGAATTGTTATAGAATTATTTTGTACAATCATACGTTTTACTACCCTACTTAATTAAGCTTTTCAAAACTAAAACGCATTTCGAAATTTTGATAGACTTCATGAGTTAGCCCTTTTACTGTAAGTATGCGAACTGGTGAAAGGTCTACAGCTGGGTGCCGTTAACGTGGACGCGCGGAGCACTGTATGAAATGTTGGATTACAACTGTCCATGTTGATGATCAATCCGAAGTTGGTCCAAATGGAGGCGAAGGCGTCCACGCTCCACTACATGTCTTGCTCTGTCGCGGTGTTGAGCGCACGATCCCCGCCAGGAGTAAGCGATGGACAGTAGCCGTGGCTGAACGGGTTGGTCCAATATGCGACGAATATTGAGAATATAGTCGTCGGACCTGTGGGTGATGCGAATCCCGGGGCGCACACCACGGTAGGCGTCTAGCAGGGTGAATATGATAGTGATTTTTTTGGCCGAAGTCAATCGGTCACATTAGGATGACCGCGTAATATTCACTAACTTCCGACATGCACCTAGTGGTATATTTTGGCGTTAGAAAATACCATACTAGCAGCACAGGAACCGGGTAAATCGCAGAAGTTGCCGTTCAGGATGGCCGTAAGAAGGTTGAGGTGGAGGCTTGTGAAGTTCTTCCTCGCGATGTTAAACAACGAGATTCCTTTGTGATTATTGCAGACTTGTCAGTTCCCTTTCCGCTTGCGCCGCTGAACTACATTCATGTCCTTAAAGTCCTGAGAAAGGTTTTTTGGCGTCATATATTCCGGAATATCGTTACAAGTGTGATCATCAACTGGAAGCCGGCGTGCTTCTACAAGTCAGTTGGGATCCCGTTAGGTCCCGGTACCTTATCACCGGAGAGTTGATGCACGACTCTGACGGTTTTCGGGAAGTAAGGCAGGCGATCTAGGCCTTACGGGTCATTCAGTCTTTGCTGCAGAGGCCTGTGACACCTAAGGGATGTCACTTTGTACGCGTCGGCCCAGCTGTCAGTGTTGACTTTCTCATTCTATCCTTTTCGCCAAGCCGGTTGCAAACGTCTGCCTCGTCGTCGAACCAGGCCTGACGTTGACGACGTGCACATCCGCGGGCGTCCAAGATAGTGGAGTGGGTAGAATCTCACAGTTCTCACTACCGAGCCTCCACGGTAACGTTTTAACCGGAGCCTGCAGGTCTACCAGTCGCAGGGTGAGCTGATTGCTGAAATCGAAGGAATTAGCAGGCAAATAAAACGGAACAGTATTTGACTTACCTGGTGGTCGCATACCTTATGGTTTCCTGTGAGGTTGCAGTCGGAGCCTCAACCTGAAGACGAGAAGGGGACGATCGGTCCAGCTGTCCGCGTCGAATACGACCTTCGTCACCAGCACGTCGTGTTGATCTCGCCTTCTGACGAGAGCGTAGTCCAGCGCCATGATTGGAGAGAGGCACATTCGTGTCAACTTCCGCGTCGTAAACCGGAAAACAGGTGTTGGTAAAGAGGAGGCAGTATTTTGCACAGGTTCATGGGAGAAGAAGGGTGTTAGCCCTGTAGCTGCTGACGCCATGGACCCAAACCTTCCCTCCAGGCAGCATAATCTGTCCCGACGCGGACACTAAAGTCGCCAAGGATAGCTAGCTTGTGCGTTTACGACACAACCGTTGAGACAGCGTGCAGGTCCTCGTTAAAGTGCTTATTTATCAATTCAGATATGGTCACTGAGAGGGGCTGTAGACACTAATTATGGTGGTGAGTTGTGCTCCCCGACGACGCAGGCGCAGACTCAAACTTTCATGCGGTAGATAAACAGTCATCAATTGACGCCGTTCAGATTGACAAAGGTGACGCTGGAATCTTGTCCCTCTGTCTTTGGGTGGTCGATCCGGAAGGATGTGCAGTCGGCAACTGCTTCCTCCAGCGGACCATATCTGGAGAATCGGATCTCCTCGGGAGCAGCGATGCGCACTTTGTAGCACACCAGTTCCCCAGCGGCTAACTGCATCCTTCTTCCAGACCGATTGCCCTTCGGATTGTCTGAAAGCGAACGAACATTCCAAGCTGCGGACTAACCGTAACAGCCTGCAGGACGATGCGTGGGGGGACGGGGTGTTGTTTGTTTGGTTTTTCCGACAGCGAGTTTTGTATCTACTACCAGCCACGATATACTGGCATATGAAGTGATTTCTCGGGATTTTTTAAAATACCTTTTCTGGCTCCCTCGCCGCAACACGCAACATTACCGGCAACAAAAATCAATCAGTAATATGCATTCTCACAATTCTCACATTGACAGCATATACTAGCACAGCCCAGCTAATTGTTTGCTGCCTCCAGCTATGGTTATGTTGATATACTTATTTTAACTCACGTCAAACAATTTTATCTAATAGATGTGGATATTTTAAAGGAAGTTTCTCAGAAAGATAATCGCATTGTTATGTTTTCTAATACGTTTTATACATTTAAATTTGTAGGACATCCTTAATGCTTATCGCCATTGGAGGCAGTTTAATCTACGCGTTTTATGCATTGGCTGTTATTTTCTTATAGTTTCATCGAATGAGCATAGAGGTTTCTATACACTCAAAATATTTCTACGAAACAGTGTGTATTGAGAAATTTCTGCCCGAATTTAGACTACTAAATGTCATTCTAATACTTAACCGAAAATACCATTGGAATTTTGAGTTCATTATAGCATAGATCATTGAAGATGGAGACACGATCGCCGGGACAAGAGCTTGATTAGCCTGAAGTTTCGGATTCCTGATCGAATCCATCATCAGAGACATAAGCAGATAAGGGTGGCTCATGCACATGCGGCTGCAGTATTTATAGGATGCAGTAGCCATGCTACCGCATACCTATGAATATTCACGTCTCCCTCCCCTTCATCAGGGATCGTTGCATGTGGCGTGGTGGCCGATATTCGCGTCGTTAATTGCTGCAATTTCATCAGGTGCGTTGGATGTTGGCGTGATGATTGCTCGATCATCTGACGCGCTGACCCGAGTGTTGGGAAGAGTGTTCACCAGTGCGCTCCCCGCGTGGCCAATTACTCCGCCTAGACGAAGTCTCAGCACGCTGTATTGAATGGGAAGATCATTGCACTTGTTAATAGACTGGGGGCCAGTAAACCATGCCTCAAGCAGCTCCCGGCTCACGCGGTTGTCTTGGCGATCGTATCTCCTTCTTCAAGACTGCTTCCTGGGACTCGTCTTTTCGCTTCTATAGATCATTGAGTTAAGCAAGTACCTATTTTCTGAGGTTGGAAAAGCGGTTGTCCTGCTGGTCGGACAAGTCTGATTTATTAATAATGCTTAGGACTGGTAAGCAATAGAGGAAATATGCTATATTCGTTGTTTAAACCAAGCGAGAAATTTGCATTTTCGGTAAGTTAGCATACTTAGCACAGACGGCTGATGTTTTCGCGGACTAAATAAAAAGATCGATGAAGAAACGTCTCTGCCGTACGACTGTGAGTAGGGACTAGACACAGCTGGTGTAATGCTAAAAAATTCGATAGGTAACGAAAACATGAACCATCCATATCATAGGTGGTTGTACGCTGAATTCCTAGAGGGTTAGGACTAGGATTAACGCCACGGCACGCAAATAGGTATCTGGAATTTAAGGCAATGCCGCCTGTATTATGGGATTATTATTCAGCGCGTCTAAACACATATCTCAAAATTCGTCACTGTGATCTCAGAAAACTATTATTATTCAAAATTAATGGTTTGTGAATTGAATGTACCTTGTTTAGACTGGTCCAGTCCTGATCAGCATCTAAATAGTTTTCGTTCTACTCACCCATCATCCGTTACTAATGCAGCCGTTTTTTGCCAGGGAAAACCAGAGCCAAAAAATACTTAATTCTTTACGCCGAATGGAACCACAAAGCTTCCCAAAAAGTCAACGTTATGCGGGGACCGACTGCACTTTTTTATTTCTAACTCAATGGCAGTAACCATTCCTGGGCACGACGGTAGGAGTATATATGGCATACAGAGGCTGACGGATCTCACCTGTTGCTCAGGCCTGTGTTCGCATAGGCCAAAAAACGCGACCCAGTTTCTAAGTCAATTTGCTATGGACAGTTCGTAGTTGTCAATACTTCAGATCGAAAACCTGCAACATTGAAGAAAATTGCGGTGTGAAACTTTGATGAGAACTCAATAAACTGACGTATATATGTCCGGAATATATATATGTGGAATAGCGGTACCGGTAGAGACAAAGAAGACTGGAATGGCCATTTCCGACTTATTAGCATTGTCAGCTAGCCACACTCAGCCCCGTGTTGTGGAACGCCTGGGACTCGATACTGCGAACTGTCGGTCAGAAGTCAAAATCCCCTCACTACTGAGGCAAGAACTTGTTGCCCTGTTGGTTGTGATCGGGTAAATACAATCACGTCTTCCACAATTTTATCTCTTCCAGGTATTTGCAGACTCCTAGTTAGAAAAAACGTTTATAATTACGGATGGGTCAGTTTACACGCAATCTATGAATGGTAGCTTCTGACAAGAACTATTATTTTATATCGCTCTGTTTTAGATAACACAATTGTGTGTCAAACAGTACTGCAGGTTTTAAAGCTAACATTATCCAGAGCCGGAAGTATATGTAGCGTCACATGGTCCATCAAATGTTCACAACTTGCATCTTCTCACGCCGGAAAAAGTCAAGCAAACTCTTCTGTCGCCTTTTCGGCTGTCGTCCACAATGATGTGATATTTTATTTTTGGGACTCCCGACCCCTCACGTAGCAGCAAAATAAAAGAGATTGGGGTTGACACAATGTAATATATTTAAACTAACTACGTGGCACCGAAATAACCTCTATCACATGAGTTTGTCAATCGAGATCCTGTGCGGGAATGTATTTGTCTCAGAAGCCAAGAATTTACGTTCACTAGTGGAACAAAGTCTAAATCAGTTTTTTTGGAAACAGAACATGATTTGGCCGTCGCATAATCACGACGGAAAACAGTCCTTTACTGACTTAACTGATAACAGCCGCATCTGTTTACGACGTGTAAGCATGTTGGGGGATATTCATATTTGTCTTATAGGGCTTATCAGATCAACTTTTAAATGCACAACTGGAGTATAGCGTTTCTCTCATAACTTATTTATGTATACCCATTTGGACTGCAGTGTGCTAACGTAATAAAATGCAAAAAGATGAACCAGACTTGTTTGTCTTCTCTACAGCATAAGAGCGTGAAATGGACAACGTATTGGAAAGTGTGTATTAAGGAGACTGTCTAGACGACTTGCAAGAAGAACACAGTTTTCTATTAAAAGATAGGCTGACGAGAGGGAAGGAAACTTGTTGACCAGGCGAATATTGCAGAATGATTCAAGCAGTTATTGCGTTCCTCCCCTCTGCATGAGCTTTTATTTCGTTTACTTATTTCAGCTTTCCAAAAATTATTCGTGTATGCACTAGGATGGAGAAAGCGATTATGCCATATTTGCCCTACTTATACACATTTGGCACCCTTTACCCATGAGGAGTTTTAGGGAAGTTGTACATTGCATATTATACAGATAAGGAATGGCAAATTAAGTTTCACACGGAAGCTTTTGAATATTTGTCGAATTTCTTTAAAGTTTCTACGAAAATAATTACATCACTGGATTTTGTCTTATAATGTGCATTGTTAAAAGTGCCGAACCCGAAAGTATTCGGTCGTATACTGTTTTTCGTCATCACTGGTATAACTTGGATTAGGGAAGAACAATTTTTTTCTGTTTATAAATTTGTCATATCGTTTCTTATACCTAGCTCTTCGCGATCCAAGCTCCTAAAAGCAGGGGTTAAGGTCAAATTATATAAGGCGTGCTTTGTAGGAAACTGCGTTTGCCCAAAAGGGTCTATTTTATAGAAGTGTATGCTTCGAGTAAGCATAATTCTAAACCAAGTCCATCATAGGTTTCAGCACAAAGTATATATTTGCTTGGTCTTACTTTTAACGAAAAGCATCTGCATGTCCTCACGGACCAGAAAAATTTTCTATGGTATTTTCATGTAATGATGTATATTTCCCCCAAAACAAGTTTTTTACTGTGTTTTACGGCTTTAGAATAGTGCATTTTGATGAATCTGTGAGAATGTTGGCAATATCGGTAGGATCCTAACCCAGGGGAGGCTTCAGTACAGCCAACACTCTGGACACTTGAGGTACGAGGCGCTGACCAGGAATCGTTAGTTTAATCAAACTTGGGTCAGGCTACCCACCATGCCTACTGCAACACGCGGAATCCATTAAATCTAATCGCTCTGCCAGACTCTAGATCGAGTCCTAAGGGACGATAGGACGAGCAAGCCCTGCAACCCGATTGGTGGACGCACTTTCAACACAGTTTCTACTGTGATACATTCGAATTCTACGTTTAGCATACCTCTGCGAAAGTAAATCATAGATGGAAGTTTGATTGTTTACCCAATGTTTTCCTTTGCAGACTTTAAGGGCGAAGAATGTTCTGAGTAATTATAGTATGATCATTCTTATGATGGCCTTTGACAAAACCAAGGGTTAACAGCCCAAACATTTTTTCTTCTAAGGAGCAACCATCGGATAATCGATACCGCTTGTTAACTGGTTTGCAGTCCAGACAGACAGGCCAGCGAAATCTGTGCTACTCAGTAATCAAACAGATTTTGGCATACATCTATCAGTTGGCCAGTGCAGTGTCTATCTAGCCCTTAACCGGTTTCGCTGTCTAGCTGGGTTTTGTAACTTCCAGATCGGGTCCGTTAGCACATAGAAGGGTGCAAATGAGGAGAGAAGGCTTGACCAATCATGTCGCGCAAAAGGCCCTTTCCTT
>CACRXP010001368.1:0-16385 GCA_902702965.1 Spirometra erinaceieuropaei
CAAGGATGCGTAGCCGGAGCCTAGAACATGTAATAGAACAGAAAATTGCACGAACATATTCCATCGTCGATTTTCGCCAACAATAACTGATATTTTTTGGTATAATTCCGTAAACAGAGTTTCTTTACAAGAAGGGGACATTTTATTGAAGAAAGTGGATAAGCGAACAAAATGCCCAACGGTAAAAGCGTCCAGAAATTCTCGCATCAGTTTTCTTTATCAGATTTCATGAGATAGGTCGCGTACTGCACATGTCATCGCATCAAAACTCTTCCGTCCGAAAAAGGGTTTACCAATTATTTACGTTTCTTTTACCATTCCGCTAGGCATACGTAGGTCCCGTCCGTAAAACCCCTATTGCCACCTCCCCCGTAAGACAGACACCTTTGACTGGTCTCGTGTGTTTGTGTGCCATCAGTCGATCGTTGCCTATGGTGGATATCGCTGTTCGCAACGGTCGAACCGTCGCTACGGTAACTAACCCAACGGCTCAGCAATCTGCTTATTTGCATTACCTTTGACTACTTGTGGTAATCCACAATTGCAAGTATAACTACAGCCTAACAAAAGGGGCATGACCACTAGCACTGCATATTTTGACTTCCAATCCACAGCTAATGTCAATTACTGGTCTGCCTTTTGAATGATGTCCGGCAGGGCTGCACAGGATGGCGCAAGTACACAATCAGCATTTCTAAGGGAACGTTTTAGCCTCCTTCCCGTGAGAGGATACTATGTGCTCGTTTGAACAGCAGTGCAGAGGCTTCTCAGGAATCTGCCCTATTCCAACATTGACCAGGGCTGTTGAGGTAGGGAAATAATTTTGAAATGATGGTCGGGGGATCTCACCGATGGTTCTTACAGAATTCACTCGTTCCGTTGAGCGTTATGGACTCTCTATCTCGAGCCCAGCCAGCAGCCGCACAGCGGCGCATGATATAGGCAGAATGGCGTTACCGACAAAGACAAGGGAGACTGGAATGGCCATTTCTGGCTTATTAGCCGTCGTCAGCCAGTCATACGCAACCCCGAAGTGTGACACACCCAAGGCTTGAACTCGCGACCTGTTTGTCAGAATGCCCTAACTCACCTTGAGCTCCCCTTACAACTCCATGTATGAGTGAGAATGGCCTCACCTGATTGTAGAACCAGGGTCAGATATAGTTGTAACGACAGAGCTGTCTCTGTTCATACATGAGAGCTGGAGGTACGAGAGTGATGCGAAATCATCTAGCGTAGTCATGCTAGTGTGCGTGAAAAAAACTGAAAAGTAATGAATATGGAGGGGGCAACAGACAGCAGCAACTATCATTGGCTCGTGATACGCTGTAAATTCTGTATCTTGATCCGATAGTTTCACTGATACAGACAATGAGGTCCACTACCGCCCACGAAGTTATTCCAGCGGTGACTTGCGCCCGGACATGTCTTTTGTGAAGTAGCTTTGAGAGGTATTTACCCCACCTCATCTGCATACCTACATAATTAAATTGGTAATACCAAGTCAAAACAAACAGGGATTGACGTCGACAGAGAGACTGACAAAGTGAGGCGACGTACCCACTTGTGCCGCATACACCATGTTTTTTTCAATTTCGCACGTACACCAGGTTGTATTCAGACGGTCTTGTAAAGCATATGTGTAAGGGCGCTTAAGTAGTCGCCTTATAAATGACACATCGCAGTCTGCTCCCAGCCCCCATCTTGTCAGCTATCGGCATGCCAAACTACAACTAGCGCCGCATAAATATAAATTCAAAACCATCTTACTAACTTTACTGAGAGCTGCGCCTACTTGTTGTAGGTAGGGTCTCATGAGTGTAGACTTTGCTCTCCTTTCCCTCATCGACCATTCGAGACGACCAGTCGACTGAGGCTGCGCATGGAGGCGTTGATAAATGTAACTTGAAATTATCATCTATTGCGCCTCGCAAGAACATAAAAGAACAGTAGACATCGTAGGCAGACTCTTGAAGGGCGTGCCACTGGTCACAACAACATGCAATTTGGCCAAATGACACAATATTTCTGGACACGCGTCTTAATGGGTAAGCCGAGCAAATGAATATTATATTGGTGAGTTGGTTTCACATGAAGATAATCGTTCGGGGATACATAGCAAAGGACTTTGGAATAAACCTGAACAGCTGACTTTTTGAGACCAGATGCAAGTGTAAGCAAGAGGCAAGTACCAGTTGTCTCCACCCAACATACTGTGCGGCCAATTTTCGATTTCGCGAAGTATAGTTTACTGAGTGAAGCTGCAAACTAGAGAAAACAAAGCCGCTTTCTTCCCTTTCTAGACTGAGAGGGGACCATGGCCTCATATTTACGATTATGCCTGTGATGTGACTGTTCGACCGTCGAGTCCAACGATGTCCTCCTGTGTTAAACAGTAAGACACACGAGACATGGTGAATTGCGCATGAAATGGTTTGTGGTGATGGCAGACTTGCTCAGCATCCACAGCACTTTCGCCCCCTACTCCTCACTTGGACTGGATTTCAAGAGAGTGTCAAGCAGAGCGGAGGCGGGGGGGGGGCGCAGGTGGTTGGCGTGGCTGGACCCGTGCCTAGGCCTGCCCCACATCCTCTGGTCTGAAACACATACTTGATCAGGACTTGCCAATAACAATGCCAGCAACAACATCCCAACCGGGACGAGAATGATAACTGGGCAGCCATGTCCACAACCTGTATACCCAGCGGGAGTGTGAGGGCATCTACCAGCAGAAAAGCAGGTGCAAGGTAACTTCTAGCACATACTAATTTACAAAGGCCATAGTTTGCTGATGTTGGCCTAGCACACGCTTTCAGATGTTCGATCCGCCTGTGATATAAAAAGCTAATCAAGTGCTGTATTTCGTGACTCCCTTGGCAATAAATTTCGTTAACGGACTGGCTGTCACTCGGTTGGGGCAATAAACGCGAATAGAGTGCATCTACCCTGAAATTAATTGTTTCGAAACTCCCTACCGCACGACATTCGGACTAAATTGCAGAATGGCTTCATTTGGGTGCTTGTGAACATTAGTCCACAATTAACTGGTACGGGAAGCCCTATTTGCTGCTTTGCGATCTGCGAGTACAGTAAAGTCTAATCCTCCCTCCGTAGGCAGAAGACGTTCATGGCACAAGCAGTGACGATCTGATAGTGCAAGCGACGAGAGGATTTTCAGCAGTTGGAGCTTTTAATAAATTAATCGATCTAATTACTCCCGACCACGCATTCTGCTGGCCAGTGGAGGCAATTTAAATTAATCGAGAATCGCACGCAAACCCAGAAGCGGCAAGAACAACAACTGGCGGGCAATTAACTGCGCAGACCATTCGCGAAACGGTCCATCACCAGAACTGCATATGACGTAGACAATTCCTGCAGCACTGACGCATTTCGAAGCAATCAAAACGTCATAGTGTACTTGTCGCCTCCAGAGGACAACGGGCCCGAGCCCAATGATGGATGCGGCCAAGTTGAGTGGCAATAATCTCCCAACCACGGTCGACGCTTTCCAGATTGTAATAGGGTAGACACCAAGGCCGACGTAGTCTGATCCATCACTTACACAAATAATGATCATTTATTAGATAGCTTGGCTGGGAGCGGCTATGAGTACCCACTTTCGTATTACGGGTGGCTTGCCAAGAGAAGTCCGTAAACGGGACGTCAGCTCATTTTGCGTCACTGAGGCCGCGGCAGCCTAGTAGATGAAGTATGAGGTATGCAGGCAGAAATGTCAGGTGGCGAACCTCACACTTCTCCTTTTCGCTCGATTTCTTTTCTATGACAGGCTCACAAACTGTGACCAGGTAAACACCACTCAGAGGCCAATGAGCTATCTTATTCAGTTCATTTAATCCTTTTACTATTCATTGCGTGGTAACTAGCGTACCAAAGGAATCGTGTGTTTATTTGCACCAACTTTAAATTATTTAAGTTCTGCAAATTACAATTGAAAAGTCAAATTCGCGAAGACGTGTTTTCAGTAACTCTTTATCAGGCCAAAACGGTTACAATGAAGTTTAAGTTATGCGAATTACATGACACATAAATGATTCGGGGACAATTAACATCCCACGCCAATCATCGTTGCTACGCCAGTCACATGACGAGGCGTGCTATGGCGTGGTCGGCGTGTCGTGGTCATTGGGTTAGGGGGACGAGGAAGAGGGGGGGGCATAGGCTGCGAGTACGTTGGGCACCTTGTGCACACACCCTGGCATCAGGAGGTTGGGGCGACGTTGGGGTCGGCGTCGGCCACGGAAGACAGAGCGCCTTTGTCAGAGTCTTCTGACAGCATAGCAGTGGATTGGCTAGCCTTTAGCCACTGCCTCAGCTGTAGCTAGCACCCGTTGGCGTAGGCCTTTGGAGAAGCCTACTGGTGTCCGGTAGACAGTTTGAAAGGCTTCTTTGGCATCGATTCGGTGATTCGTATCGACAAGATGTGCGAGAATAGAACTCGAGATTGATTTCTTCTCACCTTTGCCTAGCCAGGCCGGTATGTGTTCACGTACTCTCTTTTTTAAGCGCCTCGTTGTACGGCCAATGTATCCCGCTCCACAGGAACAAGTGAATGAATAAATACACATCGATGTGGCCTGCTTGGGGAGTCGGTCTTTACCTCCCAAGCGTAGGAGGGGAGAGTTAATGAAACACACACGTACGTTCGCCGCGGGGAAAGCGCTAGTGATCGCTGTCTTCAGACGTCTTCTTAATAATTCACTTGCTGCGTCCCTTTGTCCCCGAATCATTTATAAATCATGTAATTCGCATAACTTTAACTTCATTGTAACCGTTTTGGCCTGATGAAGAGTTACTGAAAACACGTGTTCGCCAATTTGACTTTTAAATTATTTATCGCAAATTAACCTCAGGGATTTGATAAAAACATATCTGCGAACGCTCGGATTAATAACTGAGAAAAGAGGCATAATGCAAGTCCATGGGTGCCCTCGCAGGTCGATCCGCAGTGTGAGCTCCGTCTGCAAAGCAATATTGGAACCCGACTAATTATGTTCGCTATCGTGATTTTGTATGCGAGTGCGCTTAAAACGGGTCAGGCAATAGTTGCACAGGGCTAACACGTGGGTTAGACCGTTTTTCGGCAGGCTTAACTCGTATTGCGCATTGCAAACAAATGTCGCTATCTGGGGTATGACGGCACATCCCGGTGCGGGCTCATGCCACGCCAATTTAAATTACTGCCTCACCTCCACCTTTTGTTGTTTTCTACAATCCTGGTCAAGTGTTTCTTGAGAACCACAGAGTGTGGTGGTATATCTAGGTGCAGGTTTTCGCCATGCAAGTCACCTGCGCCATGTCCCTTCTCTGGTTGTCCTAGCTCTGTCCTGACACGCGGTCCATGTGGAAGGGTAGAGCAGAGTGCGGTAGAAGCGGCGCAAGTCTACTCTCACTAGAAACTAGTTTGCGAACCTGACAACGTCTCTACGCCTATCGTGTTGTCGAGCGCACAGTGGGCTTGTTGTATGCCAGGTCCATCCTGATTTATTAGGCAACTATTTTGAACTGCCTTTGCTCACTCGTATTAATATTTGTGAATATATGATCGCAGACTGCGTACTCCAAGCAGAATAATCGAAGCAGCAGATATTCTTAAGCAAAGAGAAGACCGCATCAGTTGATTTATGATTGGGGAATCGTCAGTTGCTTCTAATAGCTAAGTTCAGCTTAGTGGCTTCGGGTATGTACGATATCTCAAAGTCTACCCAACGAGTTCTGCTGCCTAAATGATACTCTTTATTTGACACATGGTACACACTTTCATTAAACGCAGTTCCCTTCAAGTTCTCGGGAGTTGCCGAGAATAAAAAACATCACCAATGTGCAGTGAGTGACCGATCTCATGAAATGTTGGCCGAAATTCTGAGGTGCCTTTGTCGATGTGGAAGGATTACTTAGGTGGGGTTGCGATATCAATGAGCATGCGTCATAGTCCTATAATATTTTGTACTCGTTAGGATGTCATCTTTTAAATGCATTTTTTCGACCTCCTGCAGAAACCACACTCGGTGAAAAATGCCTTCTAAGTAGCTTTCATTTTTGCATTGATGTTTGGTGGCCTTAGAAATTTAAATATATTTTGTAGAACATATGCACAAAAATGTGTTTTATTTTACCAGTTTAGTAGAAAATCACATTTTTTCCTTTTCCTAACCGAAGAAAACCTATTTAGATTTTGGAAGCTTTTTGCAATTTCCGAATAATTTTGAGCTTGATCAGACGGTACCTTAGCGTTCAGCGATTGCAGTATACAAGGTGCATGCTTTCTGCCCAAGAAAACTCATATATTCCCCTAATTTGTAAGTAGATAACATGCGGAGTACATAACGTTTTGCAGTGAATGCGGACTACGCTGTATGTTTTAGGAGTAGCCCTGGTAAACGGAAATGTGCAATGCTGTACGCATGGACGTCGCACGGTCCTAAAAATCACTTAATTAGACATTTTTACATATACAGGTTCTACGGGTAAAAATGTGAAGCAATGCGATTTTCCATCAAACACGTAAAAGAAAGCATAGGTTTATATATGTGTTCTATAAAAAATATTTGAATTTATAAGACCATCGACATCTGGCGTGAGAAACACATACCATATGCTTGCATATGAGACTACATCAAGCATAATTAGCTTTCCCGGGTATTAAACTACACTTGTTGGAAATTTCTCAGCCCGGTGTTTGGGGGAAGTTAGTAAAGGAGGTATTACAACAAAACATAATCTTCATTTTTCGTTAACTAATGAAGTAGAGGCAACCGTCATTCACCAAAAGGCCGCTTATTATGTTGTTAAAGCAAAATATGCAAGGATTCTTGCAACCCTGGTATTTCTGCTACAACAAAGAGAAATGTTGTGAAAAAATCGAATTTTAAACGCGCCGATGATAGTGTCGATTCTCATGAGACAAAAAATATTAAACTGCTTCCAATCAATAGCGTCACACATTAGGATTACGGAAGGCAGGTAAAATGACCACACTATCGACTGTATCCCTTAAAAGACGTGAATGTTTGGAGAGAGTAGAGCCTATCAGGCATTTCGGTGCCATAGAGAACGCTATTCAAATAACTTATGTAAATGGCCCGATATCGTCTAAAGGCATTACGCTGTCCATCGAGCTGATATTTCTGATGAGGTAGGACCTTCAGGCGAAAACTGCAGAAGGTCGTCTTATGCAACGAAACAACGACTGTGAACGGCGATGATAGCTCTTTACATAAGTAGACTTTTGAACTGTTGTCTCAAAGCCTACTCTCAATGTGACTGTCATATCTACGCACCGGTCAGGCTAAAATACTTTTGAGTATGTTTGGGTGACCGCTTTGACTGTCATGTTTGGCCACGTGGTCACAACTGATTATGTAACCCCAACTGAAGTAAACAAGCCCACGGCTACCTGTAATTCGGGCTTTGTATACGTGGGGCCAGGGAGTGCATAGACGACGAGGTCAAGTAGTTGTATGCAAAAGAATAGCTATTGGGGACGTTCGGTTGTACTTTGAGGGGTTGAGTAATAGGTTCCCTAACCCCTAACTCCTACCCATAGCCCTAACCCCTATTTCTAACCCCTAACCCCTAGGTTTATCCTTATTCCTAATTTCCAACCCTAACCCCAACCCAATCGTATTGTGTCCACCGGGTGGGGCTTCATAGCTACACCTTAATGTTCATTAAAGCAATCCAAAACTCCCATTATATCGATCGACCCTTAAGTAGCATGTGCAACAGACACTAAGAGAGATTCCGAAATTCCTATTTTAGGCTCCATGCTAAGTCCCTCAATAGACGAAGGTATCGTGAAATGTCGTTTTCAGAATGGCAACGAACATGAACTCGATGAATGGTATCATCATAACTACTCCCTTGCATCCTAGTTGGTCTTACACTAAAATCTACGGAGTTGTACTAGGGTTGGGGTTTGGTTTGGGATCAGGACAGAGTTATTAGGAGGGTTGGTTTTGTGACGAGAATTGGGGTTATGACTCAAGACGAGACATGAGATTATATGCACCAGTAGTACGAGGGTACTTATAACCTTGTCCAATCCTGAGAATTACCGGTGTTTCACAATAACAGTCAACACTCAGCAAAGTTAAGCATTTTTCACGCGTTGATTTGAAGTGCGGAAAGACATTACAACGACAAAGCTGACAATAGAGACTTTGTTTGAAACAACTGACAAATTATTATATTTTCCAAGGCAAATATAAGCCGAATGCTCATCGTGTTATCATGCGAAAGACAGCGCGCCATCTCCAATTAATCTCGTGCATGAAAGAAATTACAAAACATGTCTTACGCAAGCCAAACACTCGGGGAAAACGTGAGACGCATGGGTTCTCGGACAAACCGTTAGCGTCTGATACGGTCTCAGGCAGCTGCACTCCGTCCTGCAATTTTGCTTGTTGATCGGAGATCATAGGCAACTTCCAGGACGCAGTTCAGAAGAAGAAAACATGATTGCTGGAACCAGAACTTTATTGAATTGGTGTTTCTCGCACTCACTCGAACCCATTAACAGAGACTGTCACGGAAATGCTTGGTATAGGCACATGAAGCTCGGCACTTATAGAACACATTCACCCGGCCACCACACGCCTGCAACAAATTGTCCTGAGCATTTTTGCCATTGTGGGTCGTATTTGATGCCAAGATTGCCTTTCGGTCCATGCGTGAGTCGATAATTGACATGATTCAATCGTTGTTTTTAATCATAATTGACGATAACTAGCCGCCTGGCTCCCCGTCATCGGGACTGTTGGTCGTTCGCGCTCTCCCGCGTATCTGCTTATTTTGCTCAGTCAAAATCGTACCACAGAATTTGAAGGTGAAACGTCATTGCACTTGTTAACTGAATGCGGTCCGCAGAACCATGACTTAAGCAGTCCGCGGTTCACGTAGTTGTCAACTCTTGTGAGAACTTCGCTTCAATCAAACTTGAAGGCGGGGGCGGGTCACGTCAAATAAGCTGCGCTCTGGGAGCCTTCGCTATTCCTCCACACTGCTGCTGCCGCTGCATGCTCAGTCATTCGCGTTCGGATTCATCTTTCAGCTTCTTTGTCATAAGTGCTTTGTCCGGTAAAGGATATACAAGACCTTTCTTGCCGGGGCAATGGGTCTTTTGGCCTCACGACCTGGCGCTGATGGTTAATTCCGGTCATTGAATTCCTTGGGCATGATAAGGCCCCTGGCGACTCGCAAGACGTCCTTCACGAAAGGGAGTGCTAGACAAAACTTGAGGCAGGCTGATTTTGTCTCCATTCGTTCTGACGAGGTTGGCCAGGTACCTATTCGCTCAAAACATCCGTCGATGATAACTTCATTGATCGACTAGACCTTTTAGTTGGATGCAACAGGCTTACGCGAGTGTCTTTGCTTCGAAAGCTCGTTGCTTGCGCCATATTAGTTGTATTCCTGAATAGTTCAGTTTTTGTGGTACCGCAATCTTTGCAGCAGACGAGGACATCCGGGAAGGCTCTCTTCATCTTCCATCGTAAATTTTCAGTAGGCGTCAGTATTTTGGCCACGACAACCGTCTTGCCTGTGGGTTGGATCTCTCCATCTCGCAGTATCTTACTCCATCTTGTGTTATTGCCAACACAGGTGTGGACGGAACTCGTCCGACGTCTTCGAAAAGATCTCAACACCACTCACAATAACCACTTATCTATCCCTCAAAACAAGCCTAACTAAATCTACGAAGATATTCCGAATGGCGAAATAATGCGTTTGCCATCAATGCTCGGTATGTTCGTGCTAATCGGTTGTTGCCATCTATTGCCGGTGTCGCCAGACGATCCAATTCAGATAAATTCAGTTTCGAGAAGTTAACTTTCGACCATCTTTGAAGTTTACCGCTTTGGGGTGACAATTTGTCACCGAAACTGTTAGTGCGGCCCCTTTGAACTTAAGCAGAAAAGGATGGACCTGGCTTCTGTCAACGAGACGACAAACATATACATATATGTTTTTGTTCGTTGACTAACCCTCAGATAAACTTTGTTAAATACCTTAAATGTCACGCGTTTTTTTGACTTCACGTAGTAGCTGTCTAGAACTTCCTTAAAACGGAATATCGTCTTCCAAGAAGACAAACAGGTTTTGTATCAAAGTCGAAATTCCTATCGAATGCCGAAAGTTTCCCAAAGATTTTAGCCCCATCAGAGTGCAAAGTAACCTTTTCCAAAAGCGCATATGCTGCATCTTGACTGCTTGCTTGCCTCCGTGTCAGGCGCCATTGTTGCGAGCACAGACGTTTGTGCAAATACACATTCTACAGCAGGCGATTTTTAAATCAATTAAATCGGTGTGTTTGTGTATTTTGCTCGGCATTAAGTCTAAAGTCCTTCAAAAATTAAATCGACTGAATTTCTTAAAATTAAAAGACAAGCAAACAAGAGACAACTTTTAAAGGTGGCCATTTTGGGGTCGAACGAGACACTTCTACGCCGACGCGCCCGAGGTTAAAAGTGAGTCAGCTAAACCTTAAAGGACGTTCTAACCGTCTTTTACTTTAACCAAAGTTTAAAAAAGTTCTAATCTTTTGCGGAGGGCTCACATCACTGTCAAATCACAGAGAATATGAAGATAGTAATTTCTACCCCATCTTTTTAAACTAACATTTTCATTTACCGAACGCCAACTGCAATTCCTCCGTTTACGTGACGTCTTGATTTGTGCCACTGAGGCAACTTCATTTGCTTAATTATAGCGGACTGATCGTCAATTTTGTACGGTAGGTAAAGTTTCACAATGAAAGACTTTCAAGCGGACTTACAGTATGTGTGCTAACGCATGAAATGTTAACCGAAATTCTGAAATGTTTTTGGCGTTTCAAAAAGATTACGTATGCAAGTCTGCCTTAAGATTGCGGCTTCCGAAAGAATATCTTTTCGACTGCATGTAAAATCCACACCCTGGAAAAAATGAAAGCTTAAGTAACATGCATTTTTCTCATCGATTTTCGACGCACTAAAAAGTTCGGTTAAATTCTTTAGAAAGCATGCACAAAAATGCATTCTTATGCTCATTTGTCAGACCATTACGCCTTGTTTCAGGTTTATAATCGTGAGAAGAGTATGATAATGTGAGAAGAACTTTTCTAACTGTGAGATTTTAAAAAAACATGAAATGTCCGCTCATAATTTTTCTCATATCCCCTAGTAAATTTTATGAACGCCATATAGTTTCCTCCTAGTTCCGTACAGATATATGTGAATTTTCCTACTGGGAAAATATGCAGTTTGTAGTTTAAAAACCGTAAATGCAAGCGTAACGTCAGTCTGGGCTTAAAATTATAAGGGAATTAAAAAAGTTTTTAACAATTGAATTATACCATTCCTGCAAGTATAACATTGAAAAAAGACGTCATTTTTCACCAAAATGGTAAAAAAATAAGTAGGTTTACGCATATTTACTGTGAGATATATTTTAATGTTTAAGGGCATCGAAATTCAATGAGGAAAATCCATGCTGCTTATTAAGTCATTTTTACGTTTTGTAGTCAAGCTGCCGGATGGAATTTCGTTCAAAAGTTGGTATCTTGAGTTAAACGAATTATTGCAGAAATTTAATCCTTGACGATTCATATCGGAGCCTTACTCCAAAGGTAGCACATCCACTGCAAATAACTAAGATGTTATCGCACACAGCATGTGACGAACGTCATGAAGCCTGGTTACCAAAAACATGATTGTCATGAGCAGTTACCTGGGTGTTCCAAATGATAAGGCAATTTCTTGCGTAAAAATATCATTCTCTCTCGTAATGTTTTGTTGAGCTACTTTTCCTGAGATTTGCAACACTTTTGAGCAACAGTGTACAGCTATTTATATTCAAACGATTTCGTTGGTAATGTCTATCGTGAACTACCTCGTACGCCTGATTAGGAAAATATTCTGATTAAAAAGAAAAATGCTAGATAGGCAGATTTTGGCAATTTAAAACCCCTATGATGTGAAAAGCAACTGTACGTACTGCTTTTGAATTAAATACGCGATTAGATTATCAAAATTTACAAATTTGACAAAAACTTTGTATTATTCTAGAAAATAGAAAGACATCAAGTGCTCCTTCTCTTGTGTTAGAAGACGTTTTCCGCCTGCCATGCTATCGTGCCACGTTTACATCAAACCCCTTCCGGCATGAATCTGCCGACTAATTTGCATTTTACAAATGGCAGGGTAAAAGGCACGACGCGGCGGAAATAAGCAACATTAGAAATGATCCCAGTACAAAGAGTAAGCAAGTTTATGCTAATCAAATTGTAATCCCTGAGCTGGGTTTTCCGAGCATTCTAAAGAGTTTTAATCAACTGCTTCTTCCTTTCTGTGGTAGGAATAAATTACCTTTACTGCCATTATCATGATAAGACAATGAAACAAGTCAGTTCCGTTCCGGTTGACATCATCTCGACGAGTAAAAAATGCAAACGTCTTGCCTAACAGTAATATCCCTTTTATCAGAAAGCATCATTTAGAACTTACAAGTCAATGACTGCTGTAATGACTAATATCTGATTTCCTAAATGACCTCACCTTCGACATTCTTCGTAGCGGTGTGTTCATCCGAGTGAACAAGCGCGAAAAGTGGTGTTATCCACAGCTTTAATTTAAAAGTACACTATGCATTTCCGGTGTAATAGTACCAATTGTGTTCTGCTTTATCTCCCCTCTACTCAGCGTCTATTCTTAATGGCTTCCCTCGGAGATTTCGCGGTTTAATACAGATATAGTATATTATACCAGATTCATCACATTGCAATCTCCGTCAATTATACTTTATCTTCATAGATGGCATTTGTGCGTTCACTGAACATAGTTGTCTGTTAGACAGTAACACGCATCTCTTCGAGTTTATATATTGGTTTTATAACTTCGTATCATGCTGATGCGGCCTTATCTTGCGATCAATAGGTCTCCCCGCAAAGCCGCATTAAAGAAAAGCCGCCGATGTTATCTGCATCCTGGTCTTGGCAGCCTAATCTCGCAAAAAATGTCATGGGATAAAATCAAGTGCTTATTACTCAAGCGTCTTGAGCCCGCAAGTAATAAGACAGTTAACTGGAAGCTTCTCGCTATGAAACGCATGCTTGCGCTGTTTTTCATCGCCATTTTCTGCACGCGTGCACTTTCAACCAAATTTATTTGTTACTTTGTGAGGAAGAAAAAGAAGAGCATGCTTGCGTGGTCATACGGACGGACTGTATACGTGGGTTTAGAAGAGTCAGAAAAAATAGCCAGATCGCACTTAGAGTGGCAGATAACGTGGAGGAGCCACCTTGCTAGCTAAGATCCGCAAAAAGTTTCTAACGTTGGTTTGTTTCGTGACACCTCCAGCTGACAAGTAGTAGGGAGTGCGCTGTCCGTAGGCATGGTGAATGCAAAGAGTTGCTCTTGTGACGCAAGACATCATCCACTGTTTCTAAAGCGCGCAACCCAACAACCGCCTTTTATGGCCCCCTCGGGATTAAATGATCGCGAACGTGTTACTTGTCTTCACCTAGCCTTTCATCCGCATGCCATAATTGCGCAAACGTCATTTAAAATGACCACTAAGCTGCATTCTTTAACGCACGCTAAGTGATAATTGAGCTTGCAAAAGTTTTCTAATCATAATCGAGGCATGGACAGTCAAGAACCATAACATATTTCCGCAATAAAAAGTATAAGATGATAATTATAACACATCCACTCGCAACTTTCACATACAGATTGAAAATATGGCACCCCTTTTCTTGTATAATTTCAATCATGGACTGGGTAGTCACAAAACCTTAGCAGATAGTCTTGTCAGATTCTGCCAAAATTCATGTCTCATTCCTAATGTTCGTTCTTGCGGAATGTTTCCCTAAATGGAACTGGCAAATCATAATTGGGACTTCAAATAATTTGCACCTTAACGTGTACTTAGGATGTCTACACTTTGCCGATCAGTAATTAATTCTTTTTTGACAGATCTAGTTAATTAATAAGTGTTTTGAAAGAGGAAACCGATCATACGCGTGTAAGTTCTCGACTTAAAAGGTTACTTATGTAGGGTCCTAATATTTATCACTGAGCATCATATTTCCATGATTGTCACTTACCTCTGGATGTTGAATTTTATACGAACCTCCTGTCGGCCATCCGCAAAAACCACGACTTGTAAAAACACAGCTACAAAGATAGTATGGATTTTTTCATTGATTTTTCATGTCATTATAAATTCAAATATATTTCAAAGAAAGCGCTGAAAAATATACCTTTTCTTGATCATTTGACAAAAGGACCTATTCTTTAAATGTAATGCTAAAGGCAAGTGTGTGAGTTGGTTTTCAAAATTTTTTTTCAAATCCCAAATGATGCCAAAGTCGGTCTTTCGCCGCGCTTCCATTCGAAGCTTTCAAACAACAATCTGCATATCTTTGTGCACGGTAAAGGCAAATGTTTCTATACAATATTCAAAGGAGACTTTATGATTTTCATGAAAGTTAGCAGAGGATTTGAGCCGAACGAAATGGCAGGTTGGATTTAAAATTATCTGAGAATCGGGAAAGGCCTTTAAAACTTACTTATACCTTTGCTTTAAGTATTAACTTTGACGAAGACGTAGTTTTCTTTTGAATGATTGAGAAAATGACGAAGTTTATGCGGGCTTTCTAACAAAAATCTCGAGTTTATAAGGGCATCGAGAGTCAACAAAAAATTTTATAATATATATGTAGTCATTTTTTACAAGGTGTAGTCTACGCAGGCGGCGGGAAAAGCGTTTGGACAAAAGTCCATATCCTGAAGTAGCAGAATTATCAAAAACCTGTGCTGCCTCGTAATTAATATCAGGACTCTACTTAAGTATCTTGTTTGAGTCAAAAATGCATTTCAGAATTTCCGATAACACTTTTTGAGTAAGCACATCTACCGTCGTAGAAATGCCTGTCACAAATTTCACTTTTGGCGTTGCTGTCTTACGTTTGGCCGCAAAAAGTGCAGCTTATTGCTTAACAAAACGTAAAAGGATTCCCATAAATTCTTTCGGGACGAAGCATAAGTGCAGAAACGCAGTTTACTGCAGGCTCTGCTGGCCAGAAGCGCACATACATGACCGGTAAGCCGTCCAAATCGCCCTTCTTCTCCTCAAATTCAGCTTTTATGCTTCAATATTGAAGACATCGTATCGAGTAGCTGCTGGATAATGCTGGCGGATACATACAGCAGGTGGGCTATCTCGAAAAATGTTAAACAAAATCCCGAAATGCGTTTTTACTTCGAAAAGATAAATTAGGTATGGTTGTATAATAGATTACCATGCAGAATTATTCTGTAATAATTCACTTACAACAGATTGCCGGTTTTTTGAATGAACACCTCATCAGCTACACGCAAATTTATAAGCTGGAAAAACGACTACTAAAATAGCATGCGTTTTTCTCATTTATTTCCGATACCCTTTAAAATTCGATTACATTTCATGAAAAATATTGATAAATATATTTATTCTCTTACCGGTTAAGTCGGAACTTACGTCCTCTTCCAATTTTATACTCAAAGACAGGGTATAATTCGGTTTCAAAAAAGTTTCAGATTATAAAGTTTTTTTAATACCGTAAATGGCCGTTTATAAAACGTCATATCTCTGAGTTTGCCAATGTGGCTCATAAAGTTAACACTATGGGTCAAATCCACTGCTAAATTATATTGACCCCATATAGTTTCCTCTTAATACCGTAGAGGAATATATGGATTATCGTACGCGGGAAATATACGGCTTGTAGTTTCGAAACTCCGAAGGCAAATTAAAATGCAGGTCAGTTTCAAAATTATTCGGCTATTCAAATGTTTTTGTTTTAAATCAAATTACGACCTTCCTTTGATTTCATGGTTGGAAGAAGTTCTTATCCTCTACGGAATGAGTGACATAATAACTATTTTTGCATGTTTTTGATGAAATCAATGATAAAATGCATGCTTCGTATGTAGTCACTTTTTACAGAGTATTGTTTTTGCATGCAAATAAACAGAAGTTCTATCGAAAGTTGGTACCCTAAATTAACTGAATTATTATAGAATTATGCTACTTGATGGTCAAATTTAGAGTCCTGCGTAACTGATCCTCCCGACCTGAAAATTCATTTCAGATTCTTGGTCGGCATTTCATAACTTAGCCTACCTACTGTGAATATTTTAAGCCAGCAGACTGTTCAGAAGTTATATTGGCTCTTGCGGAGTGATCGTTTATCTTTTTGTCCACACGAGCGAGCATTTCCACCCTGTCAGATGTCCGTTTACCAGAGTTTCGCTCTTAAGCACTCTGCGAAACACGTGAGTGGGAAGGGAAGATACACCGAACTTCGCAAAACATTTTTTCCATAAGAATCTTGGCAAAGC